>CM017444.1:13246911-13486233 GCA_007726485.1 Eragrostis curvula
GCTCGGGGAAGGAAAAGGTGTTGCCGTGGGGGGTAGCTGGCGATGTGGCGGAGCGGTGGGACATGACGTGCACGTGGCGGCGATGACCGGTGCGGCGGTGGCGGCTCACGGAGTTCGCACAGTGGCGGCGCGACGGTGGAAGTGCGCGAGCGATGCGGTTTAGCGTGCTCTGTGCGGTCCGTGTGATGCACGTCAAGCTGGTGAGTGAGCTCGGCGTGGTGGCGAGGCCAGACGCACCGGGACGGTGGCCGGTGACGTGCGGGAGCGGTGGCGCAGGGCGGCACTCAGTGCGCGCATGTCTGCGGCCCGGGCTTGGCTGCGCGTGCAGCCGAGAGGGTAGATGAGGTCTAGGGCTACGCATAAGGGTAGGAAGGCGAAGGTGAGAGGCTCGTCGGCGATGGTTTGGCGGCGGCCGGACTTGGGGAAAAAGGGGAAAGAGAAATTGGAGGGCTATGGAGGTCAATGCACAGTTGAGCTGTCGTGGGAGTGCGGTGAGGTGATACGAAGGTCGGAGGGGTTTAAATAGGCTCGCGGTTAGCCGGAGAGGTGGGGAAAGCGGGCAATGGCGGCGAGGACGCGCGCGGGCGCGCGTGAAGATTAGCTCGGGGCCTGCGGCATTGAACCCGGGGCATGGCGCGGAGCTGAAGGCCGCGGAGGCAGAGGAACTGCAGGAGCTTTAGCAGGCGGCGGCGAGATGCTTGCAGGTTCAGACGGCGGCGACGCATGCGGGTCAAGGGCGGCGAGGCGGTGCGGGTTGCGGGCGCGCAGCTTTGCAGGCTGCAGAGCAGGGCGCAGACGCGGGGTGAGGACTTCGCAGGCTCGTCGCGGCGTCGCGGAGCGCTTGGCGAGGGCAGCGCGGCAGCGCGTGGCACGGCGGTGGAGCGGCAGCGCGACACGCGGCCACGGCGTGGCGCGAGGTGGACGACGACGCGTCGGCGTCCACGCGGCTGGGCCTGGGCAGGCGGGCTGCGGCTTGGGCCGGGGAGAGAACGGTGGGCGCGCGGCCCAGCCAGAGCGAGGGAGGGAGAGCGGGCCGGGAAAGACGGCCCCAGGGGCGGGGGAGAGGGAAGGAAACGGGTTAAACATTTCCAAATTCGGTGAAAACCAAATGAAATTCAAATGAACTCCAAATCGTCTCAAAGTAAATCGAGAAAATTCGTAAATTCAAATCTTAAATCTAGCAACCATGTTGACAAGTTCTCCTTTTATTTACTTTCCAAAATTCCCAATTTCTCTATATTGTTGAGCTTAGTAAGTTTGAACTTTTATTTTCAAAATTCTAAATGTGATCCTAAATTCTAGGAAATTTTCCAGGGGTGATTTTCAGTAATTGCATTGTTAAAAATTGGGATGTGACACACACCGCGAGCTGTCTACTACTTCTCCTCTGTGAAATGCATTGAGGTTGACTGCCGATTTTTTTCCGAGATAAAATTTGGCGGATCCTGATACCTAACATGCCTACGTACAGCAAGTACAAGATGAACTGCATGCTGCATAATTGGGGAGGTACAGGTATATTAGCTAGAGGAGATCCTCGAGAAACCAGATGGCACAACTGCATCAAGAAGGAACGAGGGCTCACATATATATATATATATGCCGGATCGAGACAAGCTTTGCCTCATATATAGTTAAGGGGAACACTAAGTCATCTGCAACTCAAATACAAATAAATGGCTCCGCATCTTGAAGATGCGTTAGTGCACAATATTTGCTAGCTGTCAAGTAGCTGGTACTTGCTTCCTTCGGCAAAATTATGTACCATGTAGTACAAGATTTTTGTTGACACTACTACTTCATTCTAACTAGCCCTGTTCTTCCTTTGTTTGATCAAGCCACAAGCTGTATACGAAAAAAATTATTTTTCTTCCTTTGTTTCCATCAAGAACCGGTTCATGGTTCATCAGGTGACGAGCTGTATACGTGATTGTTTATATATTTATTTTTTCGATGCTTACTTACATTTGTAAAGCTGTTTAATCTCTATCAAGAACAAGTAAAAGTTGATATGACCTTCTACATCAGGCTCACCTACGTGTAATCAAGGTGACCGGCTGGTGGAATCTGTCGAGGTTTCCTTTCAAGCTAAACAGTGGAGCACTCCTTGAGATTGCCAAGTGCCAACATGATGAACTCAGAAATGTCAACATGAGTAGTTTCGTGCAGAGTACATATGTTGGTCATGTGTGAAGTTGGGAAGATCAGAGCCCAAAGGAACCAAATCCAAATGCATGGATCTACTGCATAACTGAGGGGCTCATTCCATGCACTGTAATAATGAGCTGCTGTTTACTTCTACTTCATGAAATGCAATGAGGTTGAATACCATATTTGTTCCCCATCCGACGATCTAGATTAGTTCTCCTCCAATCTTCAATACCACTAGCATTCTTGAGTATTATTAATAATACTAGTGTATTTAAGGTAAAAAAATGTTGGCGTGAAATCGATGATGACGGCAAAAGGCAAATCAGTGGAAGTGTAGGGCGGCAACATCATAGTTGGCTGCAGGGTGATATCATGTGAGCAGGGGGTGGCAATGAAGGGATTTAGAGGACAGCGACGCGATGGAAAGCAGACTGATAAAAACTAAAATGACTGTTACCCTTCATATATGACACCACTAGTATAATACTAATGGTATAGAGGAAGACAAGCTATGAGGAAGCCAAGCAATGATCAAGGAAAGATGTCTCCGTACATTGGCAACATCGTAAAAACATGCCCTCTTACCGTATGCATAAGCATGGAAGGCATCAGGACCTAGGTCAGTGTATCGCCTCCAAATCGTTAAGTTGATCTCAATTATGCATGGTTTATAGGATTCAATATCTTATCAAATTTAGGTGCAAAAGGACTGCAGGCTTTAGGTCTAGGTGCAATAGGCAACTAGGTTGCAAGTTCTTGTGGTCAAGACCCTTTGTGTGTGTTTTTATAAGTTACAACCTACAATGTGTCTCAACCCCTCACAGCTCGGTCCGGAGTGAGGTGGTGAAATATGTAAGGGACCGTTTTCTCTTCTCTTAATACAATGATACGCAGTTCTCCTGCGTATTCGAGAAAAAAAAAAAATGCCCGATCCTTGCATTGCATGTAGTCGCTGTGGCTTGCTGGGTTCAGCTTTCATGCCTACTGTTCAGCTGCCAGCGCGGACCTTGCAACAAGAGTTGTGGAGGCCTGTGTAAGTGGAAGACCACATCAACGTACATGAAAGTTTTACTATCGACGCAATAAATCATCAAGGTTTGGATAAGTTGAAGACCAGAACGTGCACACACAGTCCAACTGTAGACATTGCTGTCTGAAACATAAACAGAAGAAGCATCCGAAGTCCATCAAAGGGTAATACTAATACTGAGTACCTGATATACATGTGAAGCTGAACATTCTTACAAACAATTTCATATGTGTTGTTGTCCTCCGGCTGGGCAGGAATAGGAAAAGAAATATTTAGCAACATCTGAAGTTTTACTAATAAACGTAGTAGAACCTAAATATATAGGAGACACCTGGAGTCTGGAGATGACACGAGATCCGTCATCACAGCGCTCCATGTTAGAGCGCAGCAACACT
The DNA here is from genome assembly GCA_007726485.1 of Eragrostis curvula. Classification (NCBI taxonomy): domain Eukaryota; kingdom Viridiplantae; phylum Streptophyta; class Magnoliopsida; order Poales; family Poaceae; genus Eragrostis; species Eragrostis curvula. The sequence continues at coordinate 13,250,488 of CM017444.1, forward strand.
TCACATTCCTGTACATTATTTCATTCCAGAACAACCTTCTGTGTGTAAAGATTTGCGGTCCTCTAAAGGAAACCTGCGTAAATTGACAATTCCAATAATTTGTTGCGTATTGAGGACAAACTACTTTCACATCCTTACCGCAATATGATCTCACATGACGAGGTCTTCAGAAAATATGCATACGTACACCAAAATGCTCATGACGAAAACTTAATTAGCTCAGCGATTTCATCGCGACCAGCACTCCAATTCAGAGGGGTACATGCATGAAAGACTGTAACTGCCTTGGCAGTTCTGAATGGTGGTCGGCATTTCAAATGCCGTGCAACCCCTGTCCTGGACAGGGATCGATAGAAGCGGCGCTGCGTTTTCCGGCCGCTGCTCGCGTCGTTGAGTTGATCAGATCTACCGTAGTGAGCTCAATAGCATCAAGCGGATCGTCATCTGCCGTCCAGGCTTAGTGAATAACTGAATATATATGACTGGCGATTAGTCAACTCGTGCGATCTGGACCGCTCGACACCGATCGAACGGCTGGCAGGACCCAGAGGTCTGTCGCTGTTTCAAATAGCGACCACCCTTGGTCCTCGCGAGGACGCCGCGCGCCCATGCTGCAGGCCATGTCGCCATGGCTCGCCGGACCGCCCCAACTTCCGAACAACTTCACCGGTGATCCTCGCAGTCCACATGGCCGCGAATTGCTCTAGTGGCTGGCGATCCTCGTCGTGCTTCCGCCTTTCCGGCACCGCCTCGCTCTGCCGTCGCTTGCCTCCGTTGGTTTAACGCTGCCGCACACGCCTGTAGGACCTCGCTCTTCTTGATCTGAGTGAAGCGGTCCAGATTACACGCATGTCGTCGCGTCAGGAGCGCGCCGCGGTGGCCGGACATGGTGCAGGACTTGCCGCCCGACGCGCGCGTTCCAGACTAGGCTCTGCTTTCTCTATTCATTCCTCACAGAGTTGCAGAGGCTTTTCCCCTCGTGAATATCCTCCACTTGCAACGGCCAATCAATCCACCGAAAATCGATCAAACACCACATACCAGCAGGTAGTTGCAATCTGCTAGCAACAACTGATTGACAAACTGGCATTCATCGTACCAGTTCACCGACCAGCCGTCAAGGTATTTGCGAATCCTCCACGGAAAATGTGTTTAAATATTTTGGCAGCAGACCGCCGATCGAGTACGGACCTTGTTACTAATTAACAAATATGTCTCGCCGTTCCCCCGTGCAAGAATGACATGATGGATGCAGTTTCAGCATCAGTATACAGCTGTATCGGAGATGATGGGTGTTCTGAATAAATGCTTCAGTAATTCAGTTCGCTGTTCTTACTGAAGGCTTTGGATGGTTATACATAATACATCTAAAATGGATGCAAAAGTAATTTCTTGGTACATATATCCAGCATTGTCTCTTGCGGAGCTACACTAACTCTACACTCAAGATCGTCCAAATGGCCAAGCAAGAGGCATTAGCTAAATGCACACTTAAAGTTGTTACGGACATGCTCAGTGACGACCATAGAATTGACTCTCAAAAGTTGCTACTGGATGGGAGTAGACAACTGTAGTACCCGTAATTTTGACCATGGCGACAAAACCTAAAATTTGAAATTTTAAAATTTTCAAACTTAAAACAACTAACTAGACTCAAATAGGGTTCGATTTAAAATTTTCTCGAAATAAAACCATGCATGAAACACTCATATGCATATTTGCCTCTCTCTTGCCTTTATTTTAATTGTTTGAGTGTGTGTTGAAACCTATTCCAAATTCAACTTCAAATCCCTTTGAAATTCATTCAAAATTCCAAAACCAAAAATAGTTAAGCCTTTTCTGCTTAGTGGGCCGCTCCTTTCCCTTTTTCTGCGCGCGGCCCAGCTCCTTCCTTCTCCCGTTCGCGCGCCTGGGCCGACGTTCTCCCCCGCGCTCGCCACGGCCCAGCTGGCCCAGCCCGTTTCACCCCGCCGCTGTGCCGCTGACGAGTGGGACCCGCGCCTTCTTCCTCCGCGCGCGCGCGCCGCCCGACCGACCGGCGTGCCGGCCGGGGATTTGCTTCCCCGCCGCCGCATTTCCTCCACTGCCGCCCACGCGTCGCTCTCCCGCTCTCTCCCGCGTTTCTCTCGCCCGGACCCCCCTTCCTTCCTTCCCCCGGTCAAGCCGGCAACATCAAACCCTAGCCGCCCTCGCCATAACTCCGGCGAGCTCGAGCTCCGCGCCGCCGCGGCGTCAAAACCACGCGACCTCGCGCCGCGCCGCACCCGGGGCCCCTCCTCCCTCAGCGCCGCGTGGCAGCACTCCAGCTCCGGCCCCTACCACCGCGTCGCGCGCACGCGAACGACGGTGGGAAATATCCCGGCGAGCTCGGGATATTTCCCGGCCGCTCCACCGCCTTCGCGCGGGTATAAAAGGACGCCACGGCCTCCCTTTCTCTCTGTTTGGCCCAAACGCACCCACACCATCACGCACCGAGCTCCATTTCTCTTTTCCCCCAACTCCGGCCACAACTCCGGTGACCCCGCGCCACGCCTCTCGCCAATCCCCCGCCTCTCCGAGCTCAAGGTGAGCTTCTCCACCTTCCACCGCACCTCTAGCACCCCTCCTTCATCCTCAGCGCGCACTCGAGCACAGCCCACATCGTGCACCGCCGCTCCGGCCATCTTCCTCTTCACCTCCGGTCACCGTAGAGCCTTCCCCGGCCAACCCAAGCACGCGCACGTCATCACCACACGCGCGCGCACCCTCACTCCCTCCCGAACACGCGCTCGCGCGCTCGCGCGCGCGTTTCACTTCGCTCACCGACGCGCCGCCGCGCTCCGGCCGCGTCGCGCCGTCGCTCCGGTCCCCGTCCTCGACACCGTCAAGCGCCTTCGGGTTCTCCGTCGCGCGTAGTTCCCAAATCCCTTCACCGCGTCCCAATCCGTCCACTGTAGCGCGCGACGGCGAGCTCTCCGACGAGCACCGCCGCTTCTCCCTCCCCGCCGCCGTGCCGGCGCTGCCGGACCCGCGCGAAGTCACTGACTCGCGGGCCCGCGCGGCCCCGCGCGCCCCTCGGTCCACCGGACCGGCTCACGGTGGACCGCAGACACACTGCAGCCCGGTCCACACACACGTGGACCGAGCCCACAGCACAGTAAGCGCACGGGACCCCCGGTCCCAGCTGGCCCACATGTCAGCCGCACACACCGAGAATAAAACGCTGCGTGCACCCGAGAACCTACACAGAATTGAATTTCGAACACTTTCTCAATATCAGAAAAATCCCCAAAAATATCCAAAAAATCCCAAATTCATTTCTAACCATTTTCCAACCTTTGTGCACCTCTGGAAAATTAGGGAAAAGATTATGCTTGCATTAAGCTAATCTTCCCTAATTTAAATATAATCCCTAAACTTCAAATATCAATATCTTTTCCGTTTCAAATCCAAATCAAATGATTTTTGCACCAAAATTCATCTAAAATCACCCTCTATCCAACCACACCAGAGCCATCCTCCTTGTGTCATTTTTGGTATTCTATTTCATTTTATTTCGATGATTGTTTAATTGTGTGAAGCGGTAGATTTAGATTTTCTTTTATTTTCTTCGTTAGATAATCAAGTCGACGAGGAGGAGTACGAGGATCCCGACTACGAGGAAGGATTAGAGGAAGAAGATTTTGGTGAAGGCAAGTCCTAACCACCTTGATCATATTGATCCTACGTTTACAAAATATCCCATTTAGAGCTTGTTTGCAAATAAATCTTGCATAGTCATTTAAAATGATTTTAAATGCTAGAGTAACCTAATATTGGTTAAGCCATGCCTTGACTATTGTTATCCTTAATCCTTGTTAGCCCTAGGTTCCAACATCATTAATCTTTAATGAATTGTTGGATAATATTGCCGCTTAGGTTTATCACACCGTGTTAATTAATAATATGCTTCACATGTTTTTTGTGTGAAAATGTGTGTGTGACTTGGTGAAGTGTGTGTGAAATAAAAGGGGTGGGATTAGTAAGAAAACCCATAGTGGGGGTTATGTTTTTAGACGGGAGCAAGCGAGGTAGTCCTCAGTGGGGAGGCTATCTCTGGGACGCTATCCCTCATTGGAGGGAAGCTATTGAAGATGCTTGCTTCGGTCGTATAAGGACCGGTTCGTGTACCGTCTGGCCTAGCACACAGTGCAACCACGAGGCTCCTTTATGGGGGGAGTTTGGAACCACACCCTACTAGTGATCGCCCGGTACCACCAGGAGGCAGAGTGCAATCGGAAGCCAGGAGAAGGTCTTGACGATATTGGCGTCGGATCCGGCAGGAGGAGTTGTTCGGCTTTGGCCCTGATTATTATTATTTATGAAGCCCCTGGTCGCGGAATTTCCGAGGTGGTACCGTGGTGACTCTAGGCAGGTACGGGACCATTAGCGTGTCTTACCAACCCACGACGGTGGGAAGGTCTGGCACCCCTCGTGGGGAAAGTGTACACCCTCTGCAGAGGATATCGAATCTATCCGGATAGCCGTGTTCCACGGTATTGGACGACGCGAAAGCCATGGCCGTCACATGATTAGACTTTGGCGTGAGTTCTCCTTGGCGTGTGTGTTTTCGGAAAAACACCGGTTTGGAGCCGTGTGCTGGTTGCCTGCCAGCGATTCTAAAATTTGGGAACTGGCGGGAAGGATTTATTCTCCCCCAGGGCCACAACCCCACTAAATCTCAATAACCTTGACTTAGAGCATTTGCAAAATTGTTTTGATTTTCAAAACAAACCCCTGCATCAAAAATTGGCTTTCCGGCCGATTGATAAAACCTTCAGCCTACACCTTGACAATACCCTTGCATGGGAGTCACCCTTGTGTAGGACTTGCTGAGTACCTTATGTACTCACCCCCCCTATCTCTATCCCCTCTTCAGAGGAAGAACCAGAATACGACTTTCAGGGCGATGGCGAAGAAGATTAGGGTCGTCCAGCGCAAGGCTGCCTGTGGAGTGGATCCGCTGCCGCCGTCCGTTGCGTAGAATAAAGTGTGGCGTTGCTGCTTCCCAGCAACAGCCGTCTTGATGTAATGTGTGGAGTTGTAAGGCCTCTGGCCGTTTCAAAGACCTTTATGTAATATAAAGGCTTGTAATGATCTTCGGTAATAAATAAAAGGTATGTTCTCTGAATTTGCCAATCTGTGAGAATGGCCGTATCAGCGACTGATCCAGGGACTGATACGGTGTATTCAAGTACCTCATAAAATGGGGTATGACAGAGTGGTATCAGAGCCATACTTGCCCGTAGGATGACCCTTAGGATGGAAACGAGCGAGAGAGGAGTAGTATTTTATACAAACTATTTGTGAAAATTCTACTTCCCTACTTGTGCTCCGTTTATAAAATCATTTTCTCTCGTACTCACCTTCCTTTCAAAATTTGTGTGTGTGTAGGTAGATGGAGGACGTCCGTCGACTTCGAGAGACCCAGGCACAGCTAGCGGAGACTCAGGCACAGCTTGCTGCGTCCCAGGAGGAGGTTGCGCGTCTGACCTCCCGACTTGAGTTTGTGAGGAGACTCTGGGAGGAGGACGCCCTGTACCTGATCAGAGAGGTGGACCGCTGCTACGTGAGGCTTCACGAGGTTGGAGCAGGACCCCGCCGCAGGATGACCCCGAGGATCGGAGGACCAGCACGTCACCTTCACTACGCTTGCCCGACGGACTCCGACCCCGACACTGAGCCGACTGGAGACTCTTGGACTTCTGGAGGTTCGGACCCGACTGGAGGCGACTCAGGGTTAGGTTCTGACAGCCAGGGACACACTGACTCAGAGGACACCCAGGACCTTATGGAGTGGGCCGACGAGTTAGAGGCAGCACTCCTGAGAGAGCAGTCCACTGAGGAGACTGGTGACGGAGTTGCCCCCACTGAGGAGTCAGTGGCGGAGAACTTCGTGGACCTTCCTGGAGACGACGACGAGGTGATGGGCGAGGAGCAGCCTGCCCAGACGGACGTGCCAGCAGAGCAGGAGCAGCCAGCACTGTACGACACCCCACCAGCACAGGAGCTGCCAGAGAGCCTTCCGACGCCGACTCCAGCGGACCCAGCGGACCCAGCACTGGAGGAGTACTACCGCCTGCTCAGCACGGACCAGCTTGTTCAGGACCCGTTCGACCTTCACGAGGAGTGGCTGCGAGACCAGGGTTACCTAGCTTGAGCAGCGCTAGTTAGTAGTAGCGCAGTCGCCTCGATAGTGTCTAGTTTCTAGTGCTAGGCGCTGTCTCGAGTAGTGTTGAGAGTCTGGAGTTAGGGTTGTCTCCAGTGGAGACTTGTGTGATGAGAGTCGTGGTCTAGAACTCCCCTTGTGGTGAGTCCTGTCGTAGTCTAGGTTTCGTCGAGTCCTTTCATGTATATAAATAAGAAAGGACTTTGGTATGTGTGATCGAACCTTGTTATTATGAAATGCAGTGCTGTGTTGATGTATTGATGCTGGATCTTATTGTTTGTGTGCGCAAGATTGATGGAACGTCTTTCCATTGTCTTGTTTATTCTCCTCAACTTTCCAAATCGTTAGAGACGTTTACTTATCTTTCCTTTTCTACGCCCCACCGGAACAGATGCCTCCCAAACGGTCAAACAGAATTGCACAACGCCAGCGTCGTGCACGTGGTGAACAAGAAGACGACCATGAGGAAGTCCAGAACCCTGGACGTGGTCGTAATCGTGGTGGAGGACAGCAGAACCGAGGCAGAGGACGTGGCAGAGGCAGAAACGAAGACATCTACGAGGATGCCCATGAAGAAGAGGAAGAACACGAAGAGGAAATGGTTCAGGGTGAACAAGAGGTTGAAGCCGAAGTAGGAGAGAATGAGGTTATTCCTCATATAGGAGGACAGCAGAACAGAGGTGGAGGACAGCAAAACAGAGGTGGAGGACAGCAGAACAGAGGTAGAGGCAGAGGAAGAGGAAGAGGTGGTCATATACCACCACCCCCACCTGTCACAAACCTTGTGCAAGTCATGGATAATCAGACCCGCTTAATGGAGATAATTGCGCAAGGACTTTTGGATCGTGCTCCTGGACAGCAGAGCAAGATGTCGGAATTTATGAGGCTTAGACCCCCGACATTCGAGGGTGTTGAAGAGGACCCTCTAGCAGCCGATGATTGGCTGAGAGATCTCACTAAAAAGCTGCATTTGGTACATGCGGATGATAGAGAGAAAGTGCTGCTGGCATCTCACCAACTGAAAGGTGTAGCAAGTGAATGGTGGGATAATTATAGAGAAGGAGCAGAAAATGCGGATGCTATCACCTGGGAGGAATTCCAGGAAGAATTCCGGAGGTATCACATTCCGGAAGGGATCATCGAAATGAAGGCTGACGAGTTCCGCGCTCTGAAGCAAGGAGCGATGACGGTGACCCAATATATCAGAAAGTTCACGAAGTTGGCCCGTTACGCTCCAGAGGATGTTAACACGGATAAGAAGAAGCAGGACCGCTTCAGGAAGGGACTCAGCCCTAGTTTGAGAATGCAGCTGGTTACCCACATTTACCCAGACTTCAATACGCTCATGAACCGCGCCATACTTTTGGAGGATGCTCGTTCTCACATCGAGCATGATCGGAAGCGCAAGTTCAATGCGCAGAAGTTTAAGCAAAATGAGAGGAACCAAAGACAGAGAGCTAATTTTCCTCCGAAGCCAAGGTTCCAACCAACAATGCAGTACAGGACCTCAGCATCCAACCAGCAGAGCTATGTACCCTCAAACCGCAATCAGAATTCCGGCAGTCAACAGAAGAGCAGTTCCAGTGTTGCTCAACCCAACATGGACAAAAGAACTTGCTTCTACTGCCGTGAGCCAGGCCACATGATTGCAAACTGTCCTTACAAGAACCAGAGCAATGCACCCACCCAGCCACACCAATCAAACAGCGTCAGAACCGCTGCATCAGGAGCTAGCCGTGGAGGACATCAATCTGCAGGACAGCAGCGTAGGAGCAACCAATCCTTTGGACGTGGAAGAGTCAACCATATTGATGCTCAGGAAGCAGAGGAAGCACCGGACGTCGTACTCGGTGAGTACCTCGTCAACTCAACACTTGCAACAGTACTATTTGACTCTGGTGCATCACATTCATTCATTGCCTCAAAGTTTGTGGAAACAAATGGTGTGCCAACTGTCTTGCTAAAACAACCCCTAATAACCCGATCTCCTGGAGCGGAGATTAAGTGCATGTTGGGATGCCCACGGGTTAAAATCCTTTTAAGTGGGGTAGAGTTCCTAGCGAACTTAGTAGTCCTTCAGTCCTGTGGAATAGACGTTATCCTTGGAATGGACTGGTTAAGTAAACACAAGGGCAATATAGCCTGTGACACTCGGAGAGTTTCACTGGTAAACCACAAAGGGATTAAAGTGGAATGTGCACCGAGGAGGCCAAGAGACATGCCTATGGTGTGCAGCACAGAGGCTACACCTCTAGAGGAAGTGCCAGTAGTCTGCGAATATCCTGATGTATTCCCAGACGATCTGCCAGGCATGCCACCTGACAGAGACATAGAGTTCATAATAGAACTCATTCCTGGCACATCCCCGATAGCAAAGAGACCCTATCGGATGGCAGCCAATGAGTTGGCAGAATTAAAGACACAAATAGCAGAGTTGCTAGAAAAAGGATTTATCCGACCTAGCTCATCACCATGGGGATCACCCGTTCTGTTCGTAAAGAAGAAAGATGGGAGCCTCAGAATGTGCATAGATTATAGATCACTGAACGAGGTCACCATCAAGAACAAGTACCCACTGCCCAGGATCGATGATCTATTTGATCAATTAAAAGGAGCCAAGTATTTCTCTAAGATAGATCTGAGATCTGGATATTACCAACTCAAGATCAGAGAGGCAGACATTCTGAAGACAGCATTTGTCACTAGATATGGACAGTATGAGTTCACAGTGATGCCATTTGGGCTCACGAATGCACCGGCCTATTTCATGAACTTAATGAATAAGGTCTTTATGGAAGAGCTAGATCGATTTGTCGTTGTCTTCATAGACGACATTCTGATCTACTCAAAGAGTGCCCAAGAGCACGAAGAGCATTTGAGAATAGTGTTGGAAAGGCTGAGAGCACACCAGCTGTATGCCAAATTCAGCAAGTGCGAATTTTGGCTGAATAGAGTAGCATTCCTTGGACATATCCTGACCGAAGAAGGAGTGTCAGTTGATCCATCCAAAGTCGAAGCAGTCACCAATTGGAAGCAACCAACCAATGTGACGGAAGTCAGAAGTTTCCTTGGTTTGGCAGGATACTACCGTAGATTCATCGAAGGATTTTCCAAGATAGCCAGGCCTATGACAGTCTTGACCCAGAAAGGCAAGGAATTTAAGTGGACAGAAGCTTGTGAGAGAAGTTTCCAGGAATTAAAGAAAAGGTTGACAACAGCCCCAGTGCTGACCTTGCCAGATATCCACCGGGACTTCGTCGTGTACTGCGACGCGTCTCGACAAGGATTGGGATGTGTTTTAATGCAAGATGGACGAGTGGTAGCCTATGCATCAAGGCAATTGAAGACACATGAGCAAAACTACCCTACTCATGACTTGGAGTTAGCAGCCGTTGTTCATGCACTTAAGATTTGGAGACACTATTTGATTGGAAACAAGTGTGAGATATACACGGATCATAAAAGCCTAAAGTATATCTTCACACAGTCAGACTTAAACCTTCGGCAGCGAAGATGGCTAGAGTTGATCAAGGATTACAACTTGGAAATACACTATCACCCAGGCAAAGCCAATGTAGTGGCAGATGCATTAAGTCGCAAGGCACCACGACACCGTGTCAGAATCCCCAAAAGGAGGCCTGAGTTACAAGCAGAGATGGAAAAGTTAAACCTACACATCGCCCAGCCAGGCCAGTTGAACACGCTGTGTGTAGAACCAACCATGGAGAGCCAAATACGCACAGCTCAGGAGACAGATGAGGAAATGCTGGATCTTAAGAGAAAGACAGGAGAAGACAAAGCCCCTGGATTTCGAGTGGATAACCAGGGAACCCTATGGTACAAAGATCGGATCTGCGTACCAAATGTGGGTGGTTATCGACACCTCATTCTGGATGAGGCACATAACTCTGCCTACTCCATCCACCCTGGATGTACCAAGATGTACTCAGATTTGAAGCAGAAATATTGGTGGATTGGCATGAAAAGAGACATTGCAGAGTTTGTAGCCAGATGTGACGTATGTCAGAGAGTAAAGGCAGAACATCAGAGACCCGCCGGATTACTACAACCACTACATGTCCCAGTGTGGAAGTGGGATGAAATCAGCATGGATTTCATCGTAGGTTTGCCCAGGACCCCGAAAGGAAATAACTCAATATGGGTCGTAGTGGATCGCCTGACTAAGGTCGCCCATTTTATACCAGTCAAGGCAAACTACAGAGCGGACAAGTACGCTCAGCTCTATGTGGACCACATCCTCAAGCTACATGGAGTTCCGAGCAGAATAGTGTCTGATAGAGGCTCACAGTTCACTTCCAGATTTTGGAAGAGCCTACATGGGTTGCTAAGAACCAAGTTAGACTATAGCTCTGCATACCATCCCCAGACAGATGGACAGACGGAAAGAGTAAACCAAATCCTGGAAGATATGCTGAGAGCATGTGTCCTAGTCTATGGAAAAGACTGGGAAAAGAGCTTAGCATTCGCCGAATTCTCCTACAACAATAGCTACCAAACAAGCCTGCAAATGTCGCCATTCGAGGCATTATACGGCAGAAAGTGCAGAACACCACTAATGTGGTCAGAGGTAGGAGAAAGGTCATTCTTCGGACCTGCCATTATTAAGGACGCCGAAGAGAAAGTGGCACAGATCAGAGAGAATTTGAAAGTAGCCCAGAGCAGGCAGAAGAGCTACGCGGACACAAGGCGTAGAGATTTGAGTTTTGAACAAGGGGATTATGTGTATCTCAAGGTGTCACCCATTCGAGGTACACGAAGATTTCAAATCAGGGGAAAGTTAGCCCCGAGGTACATTGGACCGTTCAAGATACTTAAGCGGATCGGAAAAGTGGCGTACCGCCTTGAACTTCCTGAGGAGATGTCCGACGTGCATAACGTCTTCCATGTCTCGCAACTAAAGAAATGTCTGAGAGTTCCAGAGGAAGTGGTACCCACTGAAGTGATGGACCTCCAGCCCGATCTCCGATATCAGGAAAGGCCTGTAAAGATATTGGATGTTGCTACTCGGTTAACGAGAAGGAAAGCCATAAGGTTTTGCCGAGTGCAATGGAGCAATCACACTGAGGCAGAGGCCACATGGGAGCGAGAAGATGACCTGAAGAAGGAGTTTCCGTACCTATTCGAGAACGAGTCGGAATCTCGAGGACGAGATTCTGTTTAAGGGGGGTAGGTCTGTAGTACCCGTAATTTTGACCATGGCGACAAAACCTAAAATTTGAAATTTTAAAATTTTCAAACTTAAAACAACTAACTAGACTCAAATAGGGTTCGATTTAAAATTTTCTCGAAATAAAACCATGCATGAAACACTCATATGCATATTTGCCTCTCTCTTGCCTTTATTTTAATTGTTTGAGTGTGTGTTGAAACCTATTCCAAATTCAACTTCAAATCCCTTTGAAATTCATTCAAAATTCCAAAACCAAAAATAGTTAAGCCTTTTCTGCTTAGTGGGCCGCTCCTTTCCCTTTTTCTGCGCGCGGCCCAGCTCCTTCCTTCTCCCGTTCGCGCGCCTGGGCCGACGTTCTCCCCCGCGCTCGCCACGGCCCAGCTGGCCCAGCCCGTTTCACCCCGCCGCTGTGCCGCTGACGAGTGGGACCCGCGCCTTCTTCCTCCGCGCGCGCGCGCCGCCCGACCGACCGGCGTGCCGGCCGGGGATTTGCTTCCCCGCCGCCGCATTTCCTCCACTGCCGCCCACGCGTCGCTCTCCCGCTCTCTCCCGCGTTTCTCTCGCCCGGACCCCCCTTCCTTCCTTCCCCCGGTCAAGCCGGCAACATCAAACCCTAGCCGCCCTCGCCATAACTCCGGCGAGCTCGAGCTCCGCGCCGCCGCGGCGTCAAAACCACGCGACCTCGCGCCGCGCCGCACCCGGGGCCCCTCCTCCCTCAGCGCCGCGTGGCAGCACTCCAGCTCCGGCCCCTACCACCGCGTCGCGCGCACGCGAACGACGGTGGGAAATATCCCGGCGAGCTCGGGATATTTCCCGGCCGCTCCACCGCCTTCGCGCGGGTATAAAAGGACGCCACGGCCTCCCTTTCTCTCTGTTTGGCCCAAACGCACCCACACCATCACGCACCGAGCTCCATTTCTCTTTTCCCCCAACTCCGGCCACAACTCCGGTGACCCCGCGCCACGCCTCTCGCCAATCCCCCGCCTCTCCGAGCTCAAGGTGAGCTTCTCCACCTTCCACCGCACCTCTAGCACCCCTCCTTCATCCTCAGCGCGCACTCGAGCACAGCCCACATCGTGCACCGCCGCTCCGGCCATCTTCCTCTTCACCTCCGGTCACCGTAGAGCCTTCCCCGGCCAACCCAAGCACGCGCACGTCATCACCACACGCGCGCGCACCCTCACTCCCTCCCGAACACGCGCTCGCGCGCTCGCGCGCGCGTTTCACTTCGCTCACCGACGCGCCGCCGCGCTCCGGCCGCGTCGCGCCGTCGCTCCGGTCCCCGTCCTCGACACCGTCAAGCGCCTTCGGGTTCTCCGTCGCGCGTAGTTCCCAAATCCCTTCACCGCGTCCCAATCCGTCCACTGTAGCGCGCGACGGCGAGCTCTCCGACGAGCGCCGCCGCTTCTCCCTCCCCGCCGCCGTGCCGGCGCTGCCGGACCCGCGCGAAGTCACTGACTCGCGGGCCCGCGCGGCCCCGCGCGCCCCTCGGTCCACCGGACCGGCTCACGGTGGACCGCAGACACACTGCAGCCCGGTCCACACACACGTGGACCGAGCCCACAGCACAGTAAGCGCACGGGACCCCCGGTCCCAGCTGGCCCACATGTCAGCCGCACACACCGAGAATAAAACGCTGCGTGCACCCGAGAACCTACACAGAATTGAATTTCGAACACTTTCTCAATATCAGAAAAATCCCCAAAAATATCCAAAAAATCCCAAATTCATTTCTAACCATTTTCCAACCTTTGTGCACCTCTGGAAAATTAGGGAAAAGATTATGCTTGCATTAAGCTAATCTTCCCTAATTTAAATATAATCCCTAAACTTCAAATATCAATATCTTTTCCGTTTCAAATCCAAATCAAATGATTTTTGCACCAAAATTCATCTAAAATCACCCTCTATCCAACCACACCAGAGCCATCCTCCTTGTGTCATTTTTGGTATTCTATTTCATTTTATTTCGATGATTGTTTAATTGTGTGAAGCGGTAGATTTAGATTTTCTTTTATTTTCTTCGTTAGATAATCAAGTCGACGAGGAGGAGTACGAGGATCCCGACTACGAGGAAGGATTAGAGGAAGAAGATTTTGGTGAAGGCAAGTCCTAACCACCTTGATCATATTGATCCTACGTTTACAAAATATCCCATTTAGAGCTTGTTTGCAAATAAATCTTGCATAGTCATTTAAAATGATTTTAAATGCTAGAGTAACCTAATATTGGTTAAGCCATGCCTTGACTATTGTTATCCTTAATCCTTGTTAGCCCTAGGTTCCAACATCATTAATCTTTAATGAATTGTTGGATAATATTGCCGCTTAGGTTTATCACACCGTGTTAATTAATAATATGCTTCACATGTTTTTTGTGTGAAAATGTGTGTGTGACTTGGTGAAGTGTGTGTGAAATAAAAGGGGTGGGATTAGTAAGAAAACCCATAGTGGGGGTTATGTTTTTAGACGGGAGCAAGCGAGGTAGTCCTCAGTGGGGAGGCTATCTCTGGGACGCTATCCCTCATTGGAGGGAAGCTATTGAAGATGCTTGCTTCGGTCGTATAAGGACCGGTTCGTGTACCGTCTGGCCTAGCACACAGTGCAACCACGAGGCTCCTTTATGGGGGGAGTTTGGAACCACACCCTACTAGTGATCGCCCGGTACCACCAGGAGGCAGAGTGCAATCGGAAGCCAGGAGAAGGTCTTGACGATATTGGCGTCGGATCCGGCAGGAGGAGTTGTTCGGCTTTGGCCCTGATTATTATTATTTATGAAGCCCCTGGTCGCGGAATTTCCGAGGTGGTACCGTGGTGACTCTAGGCAGGTACGGGACCATTAGCGTGTCTTACCAACCCACGACGGTGGGAAGGTCTGGCACCCCTCGTGGGGAAAGTGTACACCCTCTGCAGAGGATATCGAATCTATCCGGATAGCCGTGTTCCACGGTATTGGACGACGCGAAAGCCATGGCCGTCACATGATTAGACTTTGGCGTGAGTTCTCCTTGGCGTGTGTGTTTTCGGAAAAACACCGGTTTGGAGCCGTGTGCTGGTTGCCTGCCAGCGATTCTAAAATTTGGGAACTGGCGGGAAGGATTTATTCTCCCCCAGGGCCACAACCCCACTAAATCTCAATAACCTTGACTTAGAGCATTTGCAAAATTGTTTTGATTTTCAAAACAAACCCCTGCATCAAAAATTGGCTTTCCGGCCGATTGATAAAACCTTCAGCCTACACCTTGACAATACCCTTGCATGGGAGTCACCCTTGTGTAGGACTTGCTGAGTACCTTATGTACTCACCCCCCCTATCTCTATCCCCTCTTCAGAGGAAGAACCAGAATACGACTTTCAGGGCGATGGCGAAGAAGATTAGGGTCGTCCAGCGCAAGGCTGCCTGTGGAGTGGATCCGCTGCCGCCGTCCGTTGCGTAGAATAAAGTGTGGCGTTGCTGCTTCCCAGCAACAGCCGTCTTGATGTAATGTGTGGAGTTGTAAGGCCTCTGGCCGTTTCAAAGACCTTTATGTAATATAAAGGCTTGTAATGATCTTCGGTAATAAATAAAAGGTATGTTCTCTGAATTTGCCAATCTGTGAGAATGGCCGTATCAGCGACTGATCCAGGGACTGATACGGTGTATTCAAGTACCTCATAAAATGGGGTATGACAACAACAGACTAGTACACCAAGACTCGAGTTTCACATGCAGTTCACCAAGCTCGCTTTTGGTCTCTGACTCTCTGTCCTCCAGACAGTGCATGTGAATCTCGTAAAGAAGTTTGAAATCAAAATTTTTAGTTTATGTTTGATGCTTTTTACCCACCGCGGTGAAATGAACTGCTCAGTACAAGAAATCACATACATGTACTATTTTCTCTATGTTCACATGGTTACCGATCATTTCTCTTTTTTCTGTGATCAAATATTTCAGTTTACATTTGATGTTTTTCACATGCATACTGTACAAAAGGAAATAAAAATGACGTAACACAGATCATATCAGCTATATATATGAATGGATATGTAAATTATACATAGTCCGATCAGCAATCGTGAAACATGAGAGCATTAGGTCCAAGAGCTATCTCTCTATATACCTGCTTCCCAAATAATGCGTTGCTCTCTAGATCATTCGATCTTCATGGATGGGTAGGAGAGGTATTGGGAATAATTTGTTCTCCAGTGAACTATGATGTCTTACAAGGCTTTCTCCGGTTGCAATTTTCAAGATGATTTTTCATTGGTACTGGTTAGCTCTGCAATTGTCAGGCCTCAACGGTTATGGATGAAAAGATAGAGTTGATTGTAGTTCTGAGTTTTTTTTTTCTTTCAGCAGTCTTATTGTGAAATGGATTGGCAAACAATTCTGCCGACGGCTGCAGAATCTTTTACCAATTCCCCAGCTTGGTATCATCTCTATTTTCGACAAATTGATCCGGTGGAAGTTTGATCGTTTCCGGCCCACTACTAACTGTCAGGGCAGACCATCCGTCCAACTCCTGGCCTAGGCAGGGGTCGGAGGTGCTTGCCGTCTCAAACGGGTTTGCTCGCCAGTCATCCATTGATGGTTGGCGGATCCTCATTCGCGGTGCAGCTTCCTAGAGACTTCTATGGTGCGCCTGTTGCAGTCTTGCAGTGCAGCAGCTGCGTGAACTCGAGCTCCTCTAGTCGTTCCACCAGGTGCGAGTTCAGTTGACCAAATTGAGAAAGAGCATGTATGAAATCGTTCATCGAGTGTGCAATGACATTAATTACATATGACCCGCACACTGAACCTTCTTTGTGCATGTTATTAGTGTCTTCCTTTGTTAAACTAATTGTTAGCCTGCCATGTGAACATCAAACGTTAGCACTGAATTCCCTCCAACTGGCAGGGTCCCTTATAACTAGAGTGGAAGTACTAGCAAGCTTTGAACTCTTGTGCTTGAAGAGAGTGCAAGGTATCTTATATAGAGATGGAAAAATGTCACCATGGTAGGGAGCTAGTAAGAGACAAGCAAAGCCCAAGGAGAAGTGTCTCTACAGTTTGGCAACATCATACAAGCATACCAATTTACTGCATCCATAAGCATGGAAGGCTTCAGGATCTCGGTCACGACATCATCTCTGAATAAGTAAGTTGATATCCATTATGCATGTTTTGTAATTAAGCTTCAAAATACTAACAAATTTGGGAGCAGAACATTGATTCTATGGAAATGGGTTCTAATATTACAATGTCCTTGCGTTGCATGTAGTTGCTAGAATTGGCTGGGACAATGCTTGCATGCCTATTGTTTACATGCAAGTTGGGTTCATGCGACCACAACCTGGGGGAAACACGCCAGGGAGAACTGAGCCACGCGTTCTGATCGCTATGTCCAAGCCGCATGCTCCATTGCTTGTGGAGAACTATATGTCGAAATCAATCCAACCTTGGAAATATAGTATCCTTGCATTGTCCGGATCAGTGGTGGCCCCCCTATGATTAGTACTAAAAAAGTGAAAAGATGTTGTGTGGGTTCTGAATTTTTTTCCTTTCAGCAGTCTGATCGATCGTGAAATGGATTGGCACACAATTCTGCCGACAGCTGCAGAACTTTTTACCAATTCCCTAGCTTCGTATCATCTCTACTTTTGACGAATTGATCCCGTGCATCTTGCACACACCAGTGTTGGTTTGATCTTTTCCGGTCCACAGGAGACGGTTTGTTCCAAGGCCGGGATCGATTTTTCCCATTATCTAAAAAAGGAGACGGTTTGTTCTAAGAAAAATATCTGAAACGAAACGAAATGTTTTATTGTTCTAGTCTCAACATTGTTGAATGATCCAATTCAGAGTGGACATCTCTGTTCTAACTGTCAGTGTGCGCAGACCGTCCGTAGGAGCAGAGAGCCATCTTTCAAACTAGGCAGCCCCCCACGAAGACTGTCGCTGACCTCGCAGGAATGCCGATGATGCCCACCCCGCATCGCTCATCGCCATTGCTATACGCCCTGCAGACCGGCAGCACCATATTTATTGACGAAGGAGTGCAGAAGAAGCCAATTAGTTAGCAGACAAAAGCACGAACACACAAGGAAGCAACGATGACGACGTGCCATGCAACGAACGCAGGACGGCGACCATCACATGCAGAAAGATGGGCAAGGTATGGGCCAAAGATAGACACGGTTTGGAACCATGCAGCTGCGTAACACAGAGAATGAATCAGAGGCAAGAATCCACCGTCCTTTGCTACGGAACAACAGCAAACACGGTCAAACAAATTAAACCACATGAACATGCAACGCAAGATTCGACAAAAGCCGCGCAACGAAGCTTCCAGGAAAGATGCAAACACACAGAGACGCGTCCAAAGCAAAACTATACGATTGAAGACGAAGAAACGAGCAAGATTATTTGAACCACGTGGTCGCCCAAGAGGCCGGGCTTTCAAACCCGTTTCTCTATTTATGAAGATATAGGTCGTCACCTTGCAAAGCAGCGCACACAGGCGTAGGCTACTAGGCTTGGCTCGGTGGTCAGCACGTTCTGGAGTCAGCGGCATCACACAAGGAAGGGCCTGTTCGAGGGTCCGTCCTATGAGACGAGCCTGTGCAATGCATGACGCCCACACCATCACCGGCGGTATGCCCTATGCAGATGAAGGGAGCCCAAGCAGTCAAGTACTGATGAGACTCCTCGTCAGTTGACAACCACCGACAGATCCCAACCGTACAAATCAAATCGAACCATTGCTAGGATCCAGGGCGCGGTTGCTATTTCAAATAAGGTAAGAATTCTCCTATAGAATCAAATGGGCATTCAAATTTAAGCATACCACCAGTGCAAAGTGCAGGTAAGAACTCTCCTATAGAATCAAAACCTGCACTTTGCACTGGGACGCTCGGCACCTCGACGCTGGGAACGTTGCTGTGTTGGTCCATATAACTGCGCTGAGGACCCGCAACGCACGGGGACCTTCTTACTAAATCCGCCAATCTGTCTCATCGTTCCCATCAACAAGTTGTTCCGAATGTAACGTTCACTGAAATCAACAAGTTTCAGTTCACTGTTCTTACTGAAGACTCTGGACGGTTATACGTTATACATTTAATTATCTAATTGAATAGTAGAAGAATAAATAACTGTGTACATAAATATTTTTTCAAAAAAAAACTTGGTACATAAATACGGCATTCTTTGCAAGCTCTACATTCAAGGTCATCTTTTCCTGGCGACACTAGACCTGCAATCAAGCGTGATGGAAACCTTCATGTTCTTGAGAGTGTGCTCGCAGCGTTATCATTCAAAAGGGAACTGCTGTAGAGCCAACTAGGTTGTGCGAATTTGTTCCGACTTTGATTAATCAACGGCAATCCGGTGCTCTTCCAAAAGGCCAAACAAGAGGCACTAGCTACAATGCACAGTTGAGGCTGTTCCTGGCATGCTCAGTGATCAGGACATTTAGAACTAACTCATGAAAGTTACTGGCTGGAAGTAGGCTGCTGACTACATCATCTCTTGGCCTCTGTCCTCCAGAAGGTGCATATGGAACTTATAAAATGGTTTGCAATCACAGTTTTCAGTTTACGTTTGATGTTTTTGACCCACCGTATGTACTTCTCAGTACAAGATCACATGCATGTACTGACAACTTTGATTGCAGTGTTCGAAGCTTTCAGTTTACATTTGATGTCTTCACATGCTTACCGAATATTTTTCTCTATTTTGTGATCATATATATGCGTGAATAGAGATGCCACCATGGACACGCAAACTGATCAGCACAAGAGAAACATGAGAGCACTGTGAAGCCCTGTGATACTCATAAGTTTGGGAATAAGAGACACCTGGAATTGAGATGCCACATGAAAAGTATTACGGTCCACATTCGGGTCCCGATCATGAGCATCGAAACTGAATTTCAGTTTTTGCTCTTTGTTTTTAATTAAAAACACCAGACATACTAAGCAGAATCTTATGACGAGCAGTAAGCAGTCTGAAATATCAAGGTGTGACGCCTGAATCAAGGTGTTTCATCCAATCGAAATTGATTTCTAAATTGACGACTCGAGGTCTACAGATTTTATCAAGCAGCAAACAGAGATAGTATTATCAGCATCCTTAAGTTTTGTCAATAAATCCTGTATATTTTCTTTTACCTTGAACTGCAATCAGTTCAACAATCAACACCTTTCTGAAGCAGACCATGGTAATTGACCACTTGTAATAGATCATTCAAAGGTAGAGGGAAATTCCAAGGTGTAAACTATACTAAAGCGCAGTTCACTCTTCTTTTCTCAGGTGATGCATGGATGCGTTGTATACTGAAGCGTTGGCATGTCGAGATGGAGCAATTCTTGCAAGGCAGGCTGGAGTCCGAAAGGTTTATATAGAGACTGATTGCCAAGAGCTGGTCACACTGTGGAATGCTGGAAACGATCAACGCTCTAGCGTCATGGTGGTGCTTCGTGAAATCCGGGAGATTAGCTATTCTTTCCAAGCTTTCGTTTTGAAGTATTCTAGTAGAAATTGTAATATGGTAGCACATACTCTAGCTAAACAAGTCTCAGGTGATGCAAGGGCAGGCATGTGGCATGTTCCCCCTACCTGTATCATTAACCTGTTGGCTAAAGACTGTAATCCCGGCGTTGATTAATGAATGAAGTCTCTTGAGTCGCAAGAAAAAAACATTGATAGATAAATGCAACTATAGGGGAGCACCATGTTCTAAGCTATAAATTGGAGGGTTAATGTGCCGTTGTATACTATTACTAACAAAATTAATGCCATCAGCTGCGCACTTAAATGTATTACGGAACCTGAGTTGAAATAAAAATACTGCATCTGTGGCCAAGTCTTATGCTGACATTCAGTTCATGTTCTTATATATTAGTAAACTTCGTTCTCCCTCTGTTTTTTTCTTGTATCAAAAATCCAAAAAGAGTATATAAGCAGAGTCTTATAATGACATCTCCAACGTTTCTAGCAACCTTATCAGTTATCCATCAACAGGTAGTAAAGATTCTATGTAGAGCTTCATCTCTGATCAGGGACCAAACAAGAACGCACGGTTGTGGCACAAGTAGCAAGATATGATAAATAACACTGGTTCACCATCTAAGAAAGTATCAAGATTATATAGCAGCTGGATCACACACGAACCAGCAAGTTGATAAGATGACTAAACAAGCCACATGTGTCTGAGGAAGGCACTGGTCGATGATGTCCTGCTCCTCCTCGGCCAGCTTCTTGATGAGGGAGGGTTCTGTGTCTGAGGAAGGCAGCACGGAACACCTCGGGCAGCTGATCCAAGCCCTCTGGCAATTCTTCGCGCACGGCCATCTTCATCTTGGCACGCCACTGCTGCACGAGCTCCATCGCCGCCGGGTTCACCCGCTGCTTTTACCATCTTGAACTTCGCGCCGGCCGGGCATCTGTCGGTCGTCCTGGCCGCCGGCGCACAAAGGATCGGCCAAAGTCGTAGATGACGGGGCTGTTCATGGCGTTGAACCAGGCCTTTGACTCCGCCGGCGTGAGGATCGAAGGGGTCGTCTTCCTCCTCGGGCTTGGAGAGCTTGATCGCACCGTCACCAGTGGCGGAGCCAGGTCTCAAACTCAGGGTGGGCCGGGCAAAAAAAAATTTTTACGACACACACACAATTTGAAGTGGCAATTTGCAATCAAATTCAAAAGCTTGATAAAATGAAAATACTTTATTTACCATCAAAAGATAAGCTAATGCCTTACTCCATTGAATTTTCACCTTTCCTTATCTAGCATTGGATTTTAACCTCATCCCTCTCATGCCACCGTCTATTTGACCAACAAATAAATGCTGGGAGGCTGGACAGAAAAAGACACATTTTCCCCAAGGAGACCTTGCGATCAATTTCTGTATATTCATTCATGCCATTACCTTTGTGAAACATATTTTTAGGACGCATGGGAAATATATCAACAGAAGCATGAAGCGAGCTAAGCCTTGCTGATTGTTGAGTAGCTAATAATCTAAACATAAATACAGATCACTAAACTGAAACATGTGAGTTGTAATTTGCATTTCTTTCCACGTTACTAGGAACACGGGCACCAGAATCGCTTTGCTGAGCGCAGGACGCTGCCGCACCGCCGTGCCCAGTCTGTAGCAGACGGTCGCCTCGCCACGCCATTGACACCAAGGCCGCCGCCCCTGCCCCAAAAAATGAGGTCGCCTCCTGCCATCTGCACTAGAACCGCACTAACCACGGTGACGGAGTTGTTGTATTTCCCACGCGAGCCAAGCAGGGCGAAGATTCAAGTCGAGCTCGAGCAGGACACGGCCACGTGCATCCCTCACCGACGCCGACCGCCACCAAAGCTTCTGCCCGTAAGAGGCCGCAACCCCAGCTTCCTTTCTCTGTCGGCAGTCGCTCTCTCTCTCTCTCAACTCTGTTGCTCGCTTGGCTTCGGATGGGGAACGACGCGACCGTGAGACGAAGGCTGGGCCTGGGGTCGCTTGGCGTCCGAAACTGGGGGTGGGCCGCGGCCCACCCGGCCCACCCCGTAGCTCCGCCACTGACCGTCACCGGACGCCTCCTCCTCCTCGGGTTTGGCACGCTTGGCCGAGCCGCCGGCGCCGTCCTGCGCCACCATCGCGCTGCCGTCGCCTGCAAACACATCGTCCTCGGAAACACACGTCGACGCTGACAGTGGTGTAACATGCAAAAATCGTCACTCCAGAAGCTTTTTGAAGAATGTGAGGAACTGATTTGGATCACGGTCAGGACCCATCGTATTCTGTAGTTGGATTACGTGGGCAAAATGGACTGACCTTGAAGCATGTGGTGAACTGATTGAAGCCATTTGGTACATATTCAAAAAGTATATTTGTTTGGTACATATTGTGAACACCAGATGCTTGCCTTGATGAATTCAGTTTAGTCAGTCAGCTGTTGTGTAAAGAGTTGTTCTTCTGTTAGCCTATACTTAAGGGTTCAGGTTCAGGATATGCCAAACTACAGGTCTAGTTCTTGTTACAACTGCTACCTAGACAGTGTAAATTATGAATTGTCAGCATGATAATCCTCACTCTGAAAGCTTTCTTCTACTGTTTGTATCGTTGCAACAAAGAATAAGTTCAGTTTCTCTGGTTTTTCTTCTTCGTAGCCAAACATAGAAGCGTAGCTCACTTTTCAGCAGTTCGACCAGCATCTGTTTGCGTAAGAGCACATGGAATTTTTTTTTTCGACGGAACTACGGGGGGCAAGTTGCCCACCTGAATTTTATTCATGTATCAAAAAAGCGGCCCGGGGGGCCGGGGTTCAGGTTCAGGTTTCAGGTTTCAGGATATGCCAAACTGAAGGGTTCAGGTTCAGGTTTCAGGATATGCCAAACTACAGGTTTAGTTCTTGGTACAACTGCTACCTAGACAGTCTAAATTATGAATTGTCAGCATGATAATCCTCACTCTGAAAGCTTTCTTCTACTGTTCGTATCGTTGCAACAAAGAATAAGTTCAGTTTCTCTGCTTTTTCTTTTTCGTAGCCAAACATAGAAGCCTTCTGTCACACCCAGTTTTAAGGACAAAACTGAATGCATAACTCTATGTGCGCCAGGATCAAGTTTCGCACATAAAGGGACAATAGTGAAATAAACAGTATAAACCAGTGTCATTATTACATCGTTTCATTGTATCGTTATTACAATATCTGAATAAATTGTCTCAAAGGACTAAATAAACGACAGCGGAAGACTCCCAAACACACAGGCAGTCGACTGGGGGAAAGCACGCCTAGTAGTACTCCTCATCAAAGTAGTCCATCGCGCCTTCATCTTCTGAGCAGCATGACAAAACATTGTGGGGAATAGCAAGGGTGAGTACTTGTCGTACTCCGCAAGTGTGGGAAAGTAAATGTAATGCAAGCTTATAACAAGAAAGGCTGACATAAAGGTTAAATTGCAGAATAAGCACCCTACACCAAACTAGCATACCTATATTACTAGGTGAGAACCCGATTACCCCAAAGTTATTAAATTAACTACTACAAGGTACTCCCCTTGTAGCAAACTGGGTTACTCCACCCAAACCATCCAAGTCCAACCATCCATTCTCTAATCATGTGAGGATCCAGGCCGCTCCTGACCGTGAGCACGGCTGTCATGACAGTTTTACTTCTCTGCAGAGGTGCACAACTTTACCCACAAGGTGGTGATTTCATCATCCGTCGATGACTAAAGTCTCCATGTTGCCACTTCACACTACCGAAGGTGTGAGGCCAAGAGATCACCACATGGTCTTTCAAAGTGCTTCCCAGCCGGCAAACATCCCATGCTAAGGTTCCACCGCTGTGGGATTACGCCATCCAGACAGAAGCCCCCTCTTGCACCGTGGCTAGGATTACTCCATCCATCACCTAGGAATGAGATTACTCCATCCCACTCCTCTTCCTCGAATGCCGCCAAACTGGGAAAACAACATCCTACTTGACCAAGTCTACCATAATCAACCTTGTGCTTTGTGCTGTTGTCCTGGGTTGCCGCTCCACGAACCGGTCCTTAGCAAACTTGAGCAAGAGTAACCCATACCAAAGTCTCGTGCTAACAGCACCATCATCAAGCATACCACTTGCTCAAGTTACAGCATACCTAAGTTCCAGGTTGCTAAAAAGATTAACCGGTCCATGAAGATTATGTTGAAGTGAACCATTAGTCAAGATTATTAGTCAAATTATCATCCACCCAAGACAGCAAGCTAAGCATTTCTACCCATTCACATTATTATTATCATCTACCATAACCCAAGGCGACAAGGAAATAGTATGGAACAAGGTAAATGACACATGGGATTCCAATTAAACGCAAATGCATGACTAGAGGGAGAAAGCAATAGGTTCAAGATGTTCAAGGACACTTGCCAGTTCCCCCTGCTGCTGGCTGATCAAACTCCAAGTCCTGAAAGTTCTCGATCGGCTCCTCTTCTAATAACGTTAACATGCAAGTACACAAGCACAAACAATAAATAACAGTACACCAGACAGTACTAACATACTACAACAACAGTACCAAAAGATAGAGCTTGAGCCTACGATCACGTGAGCGCAAGAATCGCTTAAAACGGAGCTACGAGTAAAAAGTTATAAGCATTTGAAGTTAAAAGGTTTATTTAAACTAAAACAGGGTCGTACAGGGACCTAATTGTAATTTTAGAAAAGTTCTGAGGGCTGAAGTGTAAAAAGTTAGGATAAAATATAATTTAGGAAAAGTTCAGGGGGTTTTCTGTAAAAATACAGGACCTAAACATTATTAGCAAAAAGGTTAGGGGCTTAAGTGTAAAAGTTACATTTTAAAGAATTTCTGAAATTATTCTTTTACGAAAATTAGAATTATTGCGTATGCGCTGACGTCATAATTCGAATTATATTAAATTAAATCAAAAACTCCCGTGGACTCGGTCCACGGGGTGGTGCACCGGGCAAGACCCGCCGGTCCACGGGTCCACGGTGGACCGAGGTCACCGGCGACGTCGGGGCACGGCGGCGCATCGCCGGCGCACACGCGGGACGGTGCTCCGGTGGTCCAAACCTCGCCGCGGGTGCTCGGGAAGCACGGGGAGGCGGCGGCGCTCTCACCTCGACGGTCGCGTGGGGTCGACGAGGTCCGGGAGGCGGTGGTCGTCGTCGGGGAGCGGCGGCGGATGTCCGGCGGCGTCGGGGCGGTCTTCGGGTCACCGAGGCAGTGCGGGAGCGGGCGGATGAGAGGCGGCGGGTCACAGGCGACGTCGGAGGCTCGCCTGCGTCGTCCGAAGCGGCGGCGTCGCGCGGGTCCTCGAGCTCGTCGTGGCGGCGGCAATGGCGGCGGCGGCGCGCTAGGGCACGGGGCGGCGGCGGTTTGGGCGAAAAGGAGAGCGGGGCGAGCTGCGGTCCGATTTATAGGCGCGGACGCCAAGAGGGGGGGCCCACACGGGCGCGCACGCCGAGGAAAGCGCGGCGGCGGCGTCGGTGACGGAGGCGGAGAGGGTTCGGGGGCGGCGGTGGCGCGCTGAGCTGGGCCGGGACGAGCGGGCTGGCGGCGGGCTCGGGCGGGCTGCGCGCGGCGCCGGCCTGCTGGCGCTGCTGGGCCGCGGAGAAGAAAGGCCGGCCCAATAAGAAAGGAAAAGAAGGCGGGAAAAAGAAGAAGAAAAAGAAAAACAGAGATGGGCCAAGCAGATTCGGCCCAAAAGCGGCTGTGGAATTCTTTTCCCTTTTCTATTTCGTTTCTCCTTTCTAAAATCTAAACTAATTCCGAAAACGATTTCTAGGCGAAGTTTAAATATATTTTCCACACAATAAAATACCTACTGCAAGCTACTCCAGCATGAATGCAACAAACAATTATTTTACAACCTAGATTAATTTATTTAATTTAATCTATTGCCAAAAAGTGAAAATTAGGGTGTTACACCTTCCCGCTAGTATGGGCATTCCCAAGTTTTAGTTGGGCCTTCTGACCTCGAGGATCATACCGACCTGGCACACTTGCCATCACTTCCAAAACACGGCCTGACTACAACCCACTCACACGCCAAGGAATAAGAGATGGCTAATCCATACGTGCGCAACAATAATGTGTCATATGCCGTGACAACGTCCATCCGGATGAATTTTACACTCTGCAGAGGTTGTACATCTTTTCCCACGGACTATGCACTCTTGTACGGAGAGTAACATAACGCCTAGTCCATCTCCTCCTAGTAGTCTCACAAGTCCACCACGGAATCACACCCAGGGGTCTGTGACATTAAGGTCACATGCTGGCACTATACACCTGTACTAGATAGTAGGGTATGTCGTGCTCCTGTAACTAATGGCATCCTGCAACTCATACAGGACAGGCGGCACTCCCGTGAACTGACAACGGGTTCCGCAAGCCGGATCACGGGTACATTTCCCGGACCTTTTCCTGAACTTCCGTCGCCTCTACTGGCCTTCAGATGGCATTTGCAAGAGTACCAAGAAGGTAGGGTAGGTCCTTCCCATACGGGGTTCCGTGGTTGTACGAGAATCATTATGTTAACGGACGTCGGAACCGGTCCTTATATGGCCGGGCAAGCACGAGATCCCACACTAGGGGTCTATCACACAATCCACAATTCACCAGTGGCCTTGCCCGCAATCCAATCCATCCCATCATTACTGTCACCATCAACATCATCACCTAACACAGTTGTGCTACTCCCAATCCCAATATATCACACACACCACCAAACTCATTTAACACAGTTGTAAAACATATATGTGAGTAAGGTGTAGCAATATAGAAACATTGCAGGGATCCTAAGCATTCTAGTAGCAAGGTAAAAGTGCCATCATCAAAATGATGGAACTATCCTAGGATTATCAAGGTGACAGGTAAACAAGGGTAAACAAGGATTCAGATATTAACGCCTAAGTAACAGGCATCAATATTAATAAGCAAGTAGGATCATAGCTACACAAGCAGTAAAATAACAAGTGATGCATAATACTGGAGTAGGCTCTATAGGTGCATTGCGAAAACAGTAGGTTTAATCATGATCAAGGAGAAGTAGAGCTTGCCTTCACTACAGTCTTCTTCTTCACGTCCTCGTAATCCGGGTCTTCAGATCCTTCCTAGAAGCTTGTATCATCCGACTCGTTCTTGGTCTTGGATTCTTCAGCTCGTCCTTGAATCTTGAGTCTTCTGGATCTTCCTTGAATTCATTTGGCTCTTCCTCGAATCTCACGTAAGCTAGCGCATAGAAATATACCGTATAAACAAACTACCGCAAAAGAAAATAGGATCGAGAAGAACCAATAAGATCCAATTAACTCCAATAAGAATCGATAGAACACCAATGAAAGGCAAACGACACAAATCATGCATGATGCATTAGGTTTTACTTTAAAAGGGTTCTATTATATTAAGAAGACTATTGGGGGTAATGCATGAGCACTAGGGCTTTTGATGTGTATGAGAGATGCTAAATCATGATAAATGCATGCTTACATGTGTAGGTAAAAGAATGTGTGTATGTGTTCTCCGTACATTTGAGGCACCAAGTCTTTATATAGGTTGTAACCTATATAAAGGTTCATGCAACATGCGTACAAGTGCAAAGGGTGTCACTTTAATTACCTACTTATATTAAGGTATTTAACTAATGATGATTAGCTATTAATTACTTACTATATTGATTAATTACTAAGATTAAGCTACTAATTATCTGTCATGAGCTAAGCGCATGACGATGGTACGTGCACGTGATCAAGCATGGCATGGATGCATGGTTGCAATTAAAATACAATGATCAATCGATTAAGATCAACTAGCAATTAAAATAGCAATGAACAATAAATCCAATAAGTTCAAATGAAAGATTATTTATAAATAGGAATGGTAAATTAATAGAGCTTGGTAACGATCGGTGATAACTTGGATTTAAGATTGATTAAGCGATGGTTGTGCTAGGTTAGGCTTGTACTTGAGTTGCGATAGAAAGGGGTTACTAGGTTTTGATGTAGAGTCATACAACAAGGTTGGTTGAGTTCGACGCCAAATAGTAACGAGCATTGGTGACATGCTAGATCGATGTCATATGATTTGCCGATAAGGAATACATCAAAAGAGGGAGGAGTTTAAGGCATTAGGTTCTATTGGTCTACTTTTGAGGCTTTAAGAATTGCACCAAAGGGTACTATGCGTTTCTACGAATGCGTGAGCGCAAGAATCGCTCAAAACGGAGCTACGGTTGAAAAGTTATGCACATTTGAAGGTTCTAGGGACTTGCTTGCAATTACAGAATATACCGAGGGCATATCTATAATTACAGAAAGGTTTTAGGGACTGAAATGTAAATACAGAAATATTAGGGGCCTCGGTGTAAAAAGACAGGGGCTAAAAGATAATTACAGAAAGGTATAAGGTTGTTTTTGTAAAAAGATAGGACCTAAATAGAATTATGACAAAGCTTAAGGACTTATCTGCATGAATACAAGAGCTGGGAATTTTCTAGGATTTCTAGAATTATTTTCCTATTGGAAAACATATGAACCGAGTCCACAGGCTGTGGACTGGGTCCACGGCTGGGGTTCACGACGGGCCAGTTCCATCTGAGCCGCTGGATGGGAGATGGAGGGCCAGGATTTAATGAAGCCGAAGGGGTACGCGGGATTTAATCGCGTCCGTCGATCGCGCGACGGATGACAGTGGGGGAGGGGAGGCGGCGCGCGGCTGCCGGACTTGGCAGAGGCGGCGGAGCCATTGGCGGCTCGCCGGAGCTCGCCGTTCCGGCGCTCCGGTGGCCCAAAACGACCGCAGAGGGTTCGGGAGAGAGAGGGCACGGGGCACTCACTGTGGGGCGTGTCGACGACGCGCGGTGGCCGGGCGCGCGGGCGACGACGAGTGACGACGGCGAGGTGGCGGCGCTCGATAAGGTGGGGGCTCTAGTGCTCCTCGTCGAGTTCCTGCTGGTTGGGGAGATGTGCGGCGTCTAGGCAGAAGTGGAGCGCGCACGTGTTTGGCTGGGCGCGGCCGGGAAGGTCGTCTTCGTCGAGCACGTGCGGCGGTGAACGGCGGCGCTCGACGAGGATAGAGCTCCGGGGCTCCTCGAGGTCCGAGAGGGGGTGCGGACGAGGTGAAGGAGCACGGTGCAGCTAGCGCGCGAGGATGGAGGTGAGCATCTCGCCAGAGCGGGCGAATTTGAGGTCGGCCGGCAATGGAGAAGGATGGGGAAAAGGTGAAATTGACGAGCTATGGAGCTCGAGGAGGGGAGATGAGAGCTGGGAAAGGGAGAGGGGAGTGCGGCGCACTCGGTTTTATAGGCAAGAGAGGGAGAGAGGCTGAGGGAGAGCGGGGCGGTTGGGTCAAGGCTTGGTCGCCGGCGTTAATGGCCGATGCGACGGCTTGCCAGAGGGCGAGATGGGCGGCTACGGAGGATGACGGGTGCGCGGGGATGGCCACAGTGCTGGCGACGCGATGGATCGGGAGGGGAGCTCGCGTGGCATGGCGTCACGGCATGGGAGCTCGCCGGTCTCCGGGCGGTCGTGGTCGTCAATCAAGGAGAAGGGAGGATGGGCGCTCTGCTGCGACGCGACGACACGAGGTCAGAGGAGTGGGCGCCCATTACCATGACGCCGTCGCGGCACGGCCACAGGAGGACAGATGCGACGGGACGACGGGCTGACGCGGAGCGGCGTCACGGCGGCATGTGCGCCTCTGGCGTTGGCAGGAGGAAGGGGAAGGGGCTGACAGGCGGGGCTCGCTGTTCAGTGAGAGAGGGAGAATAGAAGAAAGAGGGAAGGTGGGCTGTTGTCGGGCTTAGTTGGGCAGAGGAGAAGGGTGCGGCCCATACGGGAAATTCTGAAAAAAAAAAAGAAAGATAGGAGAGGTTGGGCTGGGCTGGCTGGAGAGGATTCGGCCCAGGGATGGTTTTAGGAAAAGAGAAATATGTTTTATTTTTACTGGGATTTGAGTTTGATCAAATTTTAATGGATTTCAAATTAGAACAGGAGACAAGACTAATTTAGCACACAACATAAAATCAATAAACTCCCAAAATGCATGTGATGAAGTTTGTGCAAGTTTTTAAATTCAAAGGTTTAAAATTTGAGATGAACTTGCTAGATTTTAATCATACATTTATTTTAGTTTGTTGTAAATTCAAAAGTTCAAACTTTTAGTGAATTTTAAATGAAAACAAACACTTGAGCACTAGTTTAATATTTAGAAAGTTTCATATTCTAGCTAGGTTTGAATTTATTTAGTGAATTTTGTTTTGAAAAATCATGGAAAGGTAAGAGCGAGACAAAAATTTAAATTTGGAGTGATTTTTATTCCTTTTGTTTTGCTTTGAAATTTTGGGGTGTTACAAAGGGTTTATTGCTTTGGTTGGTGAGAAACATCACATGTAAACTGAAACCGTCACTCAACTAGCGCCGCATCAATTCCCATTATGCTCATCACTTCAACTCACATGGGATTTTTAAAGATGGGGTTTTCATCATAAATTTATTGGATTAACTCATCTTCCAGAGCTCTCAGAAACCTGTTAGGAAGAGGATGAGTGGTTTGGACAATTTTGTAATGTTGTTGAAATTTGAATAAAAGTTTAATATTCAGATCTCAGTATCCTGGCTCTTTCCTGTTATATCCTTAACCATAGCAATTTATTAGTCACTTTTGCTGGTGATTATCTGAATCAGCTGGACGCATGAGTAGTACTGTTGAATCTCTAGCCTTCAATCACACAAATGGGACCTATACTTCATTTTCTCAAGGCTGTTTAATTGAAGTACAATACGCTGTGCTTCCTTATTGAAGCATCGCAAGTTGTGGCGTATGGAATCTAATCTTTCGTATGCAACAACAATTATTTCCTACGCAAATTTTCTAGTTCCTGCACACTTTTGTGGTCTTTTCAGACTCAGCTACAAATATGAGCACAAAGATGTGACGCCTGAATCAAGATGTTCAATCCAATCAATATATTTCTAAATCGGTGTGACTGAAGGTTTACAGAATTTAATCAAAACGCTTGATCATCCACAAAACTACAAACCAAAATACCGTAAGTGTCAAACACCTTATGGTTTATGTTTAAACTGTAAAACATCACGGTGTTTGTAATTCGTAAACCATGGTATTTTAAACCTATGACCAAAAAAACTATGGTTTAACGAAACTTTTTTTTTCAAAAACTATGACATCTAAAATGCAATCAGTTCAACAATCAACATGTTTCAGCAACAGACCGCTAGTAATAGGTCATTCAAAGGTAGAGGGATGTTCCAGGGGAGTAAATTATACTTCACAATTCACTGAACATTGATTCATAATATAACCGTTGGGGAGCACCATATCTTAAACTATAAATTTGAGGGTTAATTTTCCATGGTAGACTTCATCGCAACCTGCAGCCAGCTACACACTCAAATTTCATCATGTACCTGAGTTGAAACAAAAACATTGCATTTGTTCCAGAGTCTTATGTTGACATTCAATTCTTGTTTTTGGATATTAGTGTTTATTTTTATTCAGAATCCAACCAAACCAAGATGATGACTAGTATGTAGTCATGTGTCTAAAGTCTCTAGCAACCTAATCAGTTGTCCAGCAACATGCAGTAAACACACAAAGTAGAGCACAGCATCACCCCTGAACATGAAACAAACAAGAACTCATAGTTGAGACACTAGTAAGGTACTGCAATGCAATAAAAAAGGGGCTACTAGAGGATCTGTGCTACAATTTTCCATTCCCCGTCATTCACTCCAACCCACCATCAAGCTGCTTCACTCATCAAAGACATATGTGTAGACCTCTACGCGCATAGCCCTTGTCATAGTACTGGTCGATGATGTATTGCTCGTACTCGAACGCCTCCCTCGCTTTGCCTATTTTTCTGAGGCACTCGGCGCGGAGGTCCGCGGGCGCCAGGTGGAAGTCCTCGGGCAAGGGCACACCCTTGGGCATCGCCATGTTACGAGGGCGCAGCTCCAGCAGGCGCTCGATCGCCTCCGCCTCCACCCGTACTTTCTTTATCTTCCCACTTTTCTTCATCTTCAGGCCACTCAGGAGCTTCTTGTACAGGAGCACCAGATCCATTTCCTCATGGAATTCTCTCTCAAAATCCTCGTGTCCCTTTGCATCTCGGAGGGCTGCTTCAACGACTCCTAAGGCTTGGGGCGTCGCGGTCGATCGAGCCGCCGGCATTGTCTGTTGACGTTACTCCTGGCAGTGGCCCTTGGCGTTTCAGTTGCTGCATGCAGTAGTGTTCGACTGCATGTTGCTGAATAATGGTGACTAGCAGTTTGCATGCGTGAGTGTGTGCGTTTTTTGTAATAATGATCATGAGTCGATCTGTTGATCTTCTAAGTCGTTTCCTATATAAAGGAAGCTACAACATGTACTCGATCTAAGCAATACAGAGAGATTCCAACACAAATGGAGTTAGAACTTGCTTCTTTGCTTTGTGTGTGTATGCAATCCTGAGGTCTGTGCCAACAATTGGTATCAGAGCTGTTTCATGCTTCGATCAAGGCGAGTGTACCAGGCTCTTGGCGCCTGCCGGAGCCCATAAAGAGCCTTGCTTAGCCTGAGCACCATGTGCTCCTTGTTCTTCACCATGAACCCTTCTGGCTGAGCCACATACACCTCCTTCTCGAGTTCCCCATTGAGAAATGCAGACTTTACAACAAGATGATGAACCTCCCAGCCGTGATTTGCAGCCACGGTAAGTAGCATTCGGACGGTGTCGAGTCTCGCCACCGGCGCAAATACTTCGTCAAAATCAATGCCTTGTTTCTGAACATAACCTTTGGCAACTAACCTTGCCTTGTGCTTTATCACATCACCATTTGAGTCCTTCTTCAGTTTGTACACCCATTTGAGCCCAATGGGTTTGTGGCCAGCAGGCAACGTGGTCAATGTCCAAGTTGCATTCTTCTCAATGGACTCAATCTCTCGGTTCATGGCCTCCTCCCAAGCTGGTTGTCCTACAGCCTCACAGAAGCAAGACGGCTCCTCTGTGATGGCAAGTAAAGCCTCATCGGTGTCGTCATTATAATTGAGTTCAACCACAGGTGCATCCTGAAGAATATCATCGATGTGCCTATATCTAATAGGCCCTCCATTACTGATTTCGTGCCCACCAGACCAAGGAGTGGGCAGACCAGTCGGAGTATTTTCCACCGGCATCCCTGAAAACTCCGAGGTGGTTGACACTAACAAGGTTGAGGGTATCGAACTTGATGAACCACTCATCGGCTCAACCAGGGCTGCTGCCGTGTTGCCAGTGTGTGTTGTTGGTGTCGCAAGGCAAGAGTTTGTCATGGCCGCTGACGTCCTGCCAGCATGAGGAGTTGCTGGCACTTGTACATCTCCCATGTTGCTTGCGAACGGCACTGAGCTGTACACAAGTGTCTCAGTGTTGCTATCTTCAACGAAATCCCAAGGATCAGATTGTCCTGCACCATCATTCCATTTCCATTCCATATTTTCTTCAAAAATAACATCACGACTTACACAAAGCTTGTTGCAACGTGGATCAAACAGCCGGTGAGCTTTCCTCCCTTCCTCAATGCCAAAGTACACCAATGACTGGCTGCGATCATCGAGTTTCTTCAAATGTGGAGTCATGATCTTCGCATGAGCTACACACCCAAAAACACGCAGGTGTGCCAGATGAGGTTTCCTTCCCGTCCATGCCTCGAACGGGGTGCGTTCACCCATTGCCTTTGTTGGCAACCGATTGAGGAGATAGACAGCATGCCGCACTGCCTCCCCCCAAAATTTGCCAGGCGCACTCATGCTTTTCAATAAAGAATGTGCCATTGCCATCACTGTTCTGTTGCGGCGTTCCACCACACCATTTTGTTGTGGTGAATATGGTGCAGTAAACTGATCTGCAATTCCAGCCTCCTAGCACACTTGTGCAAATTCAGAAGATAGAAACTCGCCACCTCTGTCTGAACGGAGAGCTTTTACCCGGCGATTGCTAGCGATCTCAGCCAATGCTTTGGTCTTCTTAAAGGCAGAACACGCCTGATCCTTGGATTTGAGCACATGCACCCACATCCATCTCGAATAGTCATCAATAATAAGCATGAAGTAGCTATTACCAGCAGATGTTGATGGTGTGATTGGCCCACAGAGATCAGCATGAATCAATTTAAGTGGCTTCTCTGCCCGATAGTTTGCCGTCACTGGAAACGGCACCCTTGCTTGCTTGGCAACAAGGCACCCCTGACACAACTGGCCGGGATGTTTTATTTTTGGCACTCCTGCTGCCATCTCCCTGTCTGTGAGTATCTTCAAAGATTGGAAATTAGCATGGCCAAGCCTCGCATGCCACAACCAGGCCTGGTCTTCCAATCTAGCAAGAAGGCATACAAGTTTTGCAGTATGTAGCTCAATGCAATAAAGACGATTTGTTGTACGCTTCACCTTCATGATAAGTTGCTAGGGATTTTTGTCAATTACTTCAAGAGAATCCTCATCCATGATGATCTTGTGCCCAGTTTCAGTAAGCTGGCCAAGGCTCACCAAGTTACTGCGCAATCTTGGAATAAAATATACTTCTTGAAGTATCCAATGATCACCATTCCTGCACATGAACAGGATTGATCCCTTTCCCATAATTTGCACCGTCGAGCCATCGCCAAATTTCACTTTGCCGGTGATAGTTTCGTCCAGCTCATGAAATTTCATCTTGTCGCCGGTCATATGGTTGCTAGCCCCGTTGTCAAGGTACCAAATGTCACCTGTTCTTGTACCACCATCATCTGGATGTAGATCAGGCCATACTTTCTCCTCGATGAGCAGCACAGTAGCATTCCTCTGCTGCCGCTCATTATGTGCCGGTGGTGCCTCCTCTGTTACTGAAAGTAACAATGCCAGCTCGGTGTTCTCGGCTCGAGTGAGATGCACCTCCTCCTTCTTCTTGGGGGCCTTGCACTCAGAACGATAGTGCCCCATTTTACCGCAGTTGTAACACTGGATGTTGCTCTTATCGCGGCTGCCGCCACCAGAGCCACTTGACCCGTCCTTCCATGCCGTGGAACCACGTCCTCCTCTGCCACGGCCTCTGCCGCGCCTGCGACCACCCCGGCCACGGTTCCAGCTATCCGGAGACTTGCCTTTGCTTGAAGAGTCGCTGTTGTCTTCCGTGCCTCCCACTCTGAATGATGATGGAGTTCGAGATGTGCACAAGAGCAATCAGTGTATCGAAATGCTGCTGGGATCATTGTTGGTGTTTATGTTGATGATCTTATCGTTACCGGTGCTGATCCAGGGAAGATCATGCAATTTAAGCAGCAGATGATGAAGGAGTTCGAGATGAGCGATCTCGGTTTACTCACTTACTACCTCGGGCTTGAGGTGGAGCAGCAGGAAGGAGGAGTCACTATCAAGCAAAGCGCTTATGCAAGGAAAATACTAGATCAGTTTGGCATGGCTGATTGCAATCCAGTTAAGATTCCTTTGGAGCACAAACTGCAGCTACATAAGGATGTAAATGGATAGCCTGTTGATGCCACTAAGTATCGAAGGTTGATTGGCTGCCTGAGGTATCTCCTTCATACAAGACCTGATCTTTCTTTCGCTGTTGGGTTGGCGAGCAGATTTATGGAAAGGCCAACTGCACTCCATCAGAGAGCAGTTAAGCGCATCTTGAGGTATTTGAAAGGGACGATGCACTATGGTCTAGTGTACCCGAGGCAGAGCAATGAACATGTCATTACTGGTTACTCAGACAGTGATCTGGTCGGTGACATGGTTGGCAGGAAGAGCACAGGAGGTATGGCATTTTACATTAATAACAGCTTGATCTCGTGGAACTCACATAAGCAGAAAACGGTGGCGTTATCATCGTGCCAAGCTGAGCTCATGGCTGCTACAACAGCGGCATGTCAGGCATTGTGGCTCAGAAATCTACTTGCAGAACTAATGGGGGAGGAGCCAAAAACAGTCAAGCTGTTTGTTGACAATAAATCTGCTATTGCTCTCATGAAGAATCCCAAATTTGATGGACGTAGTAAGCACTTAGAAACAAAGTACCACTTTATTCGTGAATGTGTTGAGAGAAAACAGATTGTTGTGCAGTACATTCGTTCAGAAGAGCAAAGAGCAGATCCTCTGACGAAGACGTTGCCGGCGGCGAGGCTGGCGACCATGCGGCATCTGCTAAGTGTTCGGGATCTGGGGCCGTGCCATGATTAAGGGGGAGAATGTTGACGTTACTCCTGGCAGTGGCCCTTGGCGTTTCAGTTGCTGCATGCAGTAGTGTTCGACTGCATGTTGCTGAATAATGGTGACTAGCAGTTTGCATGCGTGAGTGTGTGCGTTTTTTGTAATAATGATCATGAGTCGATCTGTTGATCTTCTAAGTCGTTTCCTATATAAAGGAAGCTACAACATGTACTCGATCTAAGCAATACAGAGAGATTCCAACACAAATGGAGTTAGAACTTGCTTCGTTGCTTTGTGTGTGTATGCAATCCTGAGGTCTGTGCCAACATTGTCATACAACAGCCAGCGCAGTTCACTGTTCTTTTCTGAACATTGGTCCATAATGTAACTGTAAGGGAGCACCATGTTCTAAGCTATGAATGTGAGCGTTAATGTGCTGTGGTAGATTTGATCGCAAAACTCAGCCAGCTGCTCACTCAAATTTGATCATGTATCTGGCTTGAAAGAAACACAATTCATTTGGGCCAGGATCATATGTTGACATTCATTTCTTGTTCTTGGATATAGTGAACTTCTTTCTTGCTCTGATTTTTTTTTCCTTTTCATTCAAAATCCTACCACACTAAGCATAGTCTTATGATGACGGAGTCAGGTCTCCAATGTCTCTAGTGACCTGATCAGTTAATTCAAGAACAAGCAGTAAACATACTAATTAGAGTGTAGCATCATTTCTGAAACGGGGCAAACAAGAACTCACTGTCAGATTTTGTAACAATCCGAATTTGTGTTCATCCCGTCCAGATTGAGGGAGGGTATTAAATGTAGAATATATGTGTATTAATTAGAGATATGATAGCGGTACTTATCTTGCACGATAAGGCAGCTCTAAACATAAAGGACATGTCATGAACTTTCCATACGAATTGTAAACAAACTGCTGTAATTGCTTTCCTATATAAGCATGCAGAGACAGGCCAGCGTGCACATTGCAAGCCAGATTAGCTTACAGTATCTACCAATGTCCTTGCTAGAGGCTGGTTTCCGTGGCGCTATCTTCTCTCAAGTCTGCATTTTTTGGAACTCCATCATTCCCAATACCTCTCACACCCACCAATGGAGATAAAACGATCAAGCAAAGGATCCATAATTCCATACTCTATACTTCAGGAAGTAGGGTTGGTTCCAAATTAAAAGGTATATATATATAAAAACATCTTGGAGCTCCAAATGCTCTCAGTTGTCAAATATTCTCAAAAACTGATCAGAGTGGGTAGCTGTGACATCCCGTTTTATACACTTTGTACTCATAACTGATCAATTATTTTCCCTTTCACTGTGTTGGATGAGCACGTGGCTTAACTAGGCAAGGTAATTGAAGTGTCACCAAAGAAAGAGATCAGAGTGCACGTGGTATTTAGTAATGTGCATGATGTGTTGCTATGGTGGGTAAACAACATCAAATGGAAAGAGAAAGCATCAGTATAATCGTTGTGTTGCACATCCAAACCTTCTCAGTGCTCACTTATCTACTTGCACACATCTAAAATAAATGAAAAGCGACAAATAGGTCCAGGAAATAATACCAGATTAGATGGGAACATACACTCACTTCATCCATGGTAAAATCTCAATTATGTCCGCAGCATCTGTTGTAGAAATCATTTGTATCCCTTATTACCATCAAGGATCCCTGCACTCCTGCCCATCCAACCATCATGCATGCTGCTTCACTCATCAAAGACATAAGCATGGACTTCGGCATAACCCTTCTCAAAGTACTGATCGATGATGTACTGCTCGTACTCGAACCCCTCCCTGGCTTTCTCTATGTTTCTGAGGCACTCGGCGCGGAGGTCCGCGGGCGCCAGGTGAAAGTCCTCGGGCAAGGGCACGTCCTTGGGCATGGCCATGTCGCGAGGGCGCACCTGCAGCAGGCGCTCAATCGCCTCCGCCTCCACCCGTACCTTCTTGATCTTCCCGCTTCTCTTCACCTTCGGGCCACTCAGGAGCTTCTTGTACAGGCGCACCCGATCCATTTCCTCGCTGAATTCTTTCTCGAAATCTCGTCGCTTTGCATCTCTGGTGTCTGCTCCAACGACTTGGGGGCGCCGTAGTCGCCAGCTGCCGCCTGCTCCCCGGAACCACCACCTGTCGACGGCGACCTCATCTCCTCCATTGCGGCGGCGGCGGCGCTCGTTGTGGAAGGGAAGCTTTATAGGATTGCGAGGTTCCCTGGATTGGACGTACGGTACGGGAGCCTCGCAACCATTTGACCCAATCGCGTTAATTAATCTTCGTTACGTAACCCAGTCCAGCAGTCGTACGTAAACCGAGTTTGTATCTCAAACCAAACTTACAAGTTAGTTTGTTGGAAATATAAATACTGGATTTACGATTAGTAATAAGTTAAAGAAAATTTAAATGTTGGTCGGTTCGCTTGAAACGTCTGAGGGCAGGTACAACGCTACACGTAGGCAGTCTCGTAACCCGTCGCCACATTGGATTTTTGATGAGGTGGAAAAGAGATAGGGAGGAAAAAAAATAGGCGGTTGTTTCGTGAAGCAACCACCTCAGACGCTAAAATTTAGGAGTATGAGACGGCTTACACACCATTGTACGAGTTATAGTTGCCATGCAACTCATAAACATTCATTTTTCTCATCCATAAATTAAGGGAAGATGCAATTACTACGAGACAACTAAAACAATTATCTATTGTATGTGTTGTCTCGTAAATCGTCTTATGATTACGTGTCATACATGAGACGACCTATGAGACAACACCATTGTACCTGCCCTGACGTGCTTACCCATTAAGTGTTGTCTCATGTTCTTGATCTTGAATTAATTAACAATTCTAATCGAGATGGCAAGCACGGCAATTTCCGTTTCTCTTCCCAATTGGGCTTGTTTACCTGATGATCGATCAAACGAGTTGCATCCGGAACCAATCACAGGTAAACAGATCAGTTACCCCCTCCGTTTTTCTTTCTTTTTTTTTTTGGTTGTTGAGAATATCCGATTCTATTTTGATTTCATCAGGACATCATGGTTAGTGTCAATTTTCAACAACCTTTTTGTCCTAACAACATCAAAATAAAGCCGGAGGTAGTACTTCATATAGCCCCAACCTACAACTTAATTTATCGTGAAGAAAGGCATACCGCCTCGTCGTCGGGTAGGATAGGCCGCCTAACACTCTATAGTTGGATTGGATCATGTGAGGAATAAGGCCTCTTGCTTGAGGCTTGTATGTTCATACCTCCGATCCAGCAAATGCTTGTCAGCTTTGGTTCACGTATGGCATGCTCAGACAGCTCTGATTTCTATATATTGACACGACTGGATGTTTACAGATTTTATCAAGCAGCAACATGACTCCTATTATCAGCATCCTTTGCCTTGTCAATGAAACCTGTGTATTCTATCACAAACTGCAATCAGTTCAATAATCAGCACATTTCGATCGGCTTTGGATATTACAATATCGCAGTTCACTGCATTAGTGACGTTGACATTCAGTTCCTGCTCTTGGATATTAGTAAACTTCGTTCTCTCTCTGTTTTCTTTTTCCCCCATTCAAAATCCAACAAAGATAAGCAGAGTTTTATGATGACTACTCAGGTCTCCAACGTCTCTAGCGACCTGATAAGTTATCTATTCAGCAACATATATGTAGTAAACATATACAGTAAGTAGAATACGTCTCGCATTATTTCTGAACAGGTGCCAAACAAAAAACTCACAGTTGTGACACAGGTAGCTGGATATGATAAATAACGACACTGGTTCACCATCTCAGAAAGTATCAGGATTTTTGCTTCTAAGAAACGAGTAAATAAGATTATTATACGGGAAAGCAAGCCTTAACTTGAAACCCTCCTCATTACCATCAACCATATCCCTGCTTCCTTCATCTTAATTCTGCACTGCCACCATCACCACGCGCCATGTCGTCGTGCTTAATTCACTCAACGACATACGGTCGACGATGTCCTGCTGACAATCGATCGCCTTCTTGACGATGGTCTTGTTCCTGAGGAAAGCGGCGCGGAAGCTCTCGGGCATGGATTGGAAGCACTCGGGCAGTTCTTCCAGCAGGGTGTGGCTGCAGCAGGCCCATCCGCAGGCACTTGTCGATCGCCGCCGGCTCGGCTCCACACGCTCCTTGACCTTTTTGATCTTCCCGCCGCGCCGGCCATTTCATCTCCGGCTGGAGAGGGGAGACCACCAGTTTCATCTCCGGGCGGTGACCGGCGGCCAGGTGTGCTTGTTCAAGCCGACCACGTTGGGGTGGTGCTTCTTCAGCGACTCGAACCAGGCCAATGACTCCGCCGGCGTCATGGGCTTCATGGGCTCGTCCTCCTCCTCCTCGGGCTTGGCGCGCTTGGCCGGGCTGTCGCCGGAGTCCTCGTCCTTGGGCTTGGTCTACCCAATCGCTGCCCGATTGCTTTGTCTACCCGATGGCACGTACGGTGGTATGGCGTAAAGCCTCGTTCTGTTGCCCAATCGTATACGTAAACCGGCATCGTATCCCAAACGAACTCTATATCCACATGCGTGTATGTTGTTTTTTTAATCTTCGTTTCGTGCCGCACTTGCCGATTAACCCACCGGTGGCTGACTATACGGGACGGCGAATCGGCGATCGGGGCAGCCCTTGTCCTGCACGGCGCCCTTGTCCTTGCAAGGAGGCAGGGCCTCTTCCGCGAGGCTTGTTCATCAAAGCAGGAAGCTAATTTTGAGAGGCAAGGGCATTAGCCAGGGTCTCACTCCGGTTCTCCTTCGCCGCCTCTCTCTTTGTATGAATAGTTCGATTCGTGCAATTAGAATAACCTGACATTGTAGGTGGTGATCATATTCCAGCATGCTGTACTGGATGGTTGGTAATTTCTCAATATATTCAACATTTTGATTCTGCTCTTCGTTGGGTGCAGGGAAATGGTTCCTGGCTCAAAAAAACCGTATGTTCTTCTGGCCAACCCAGAAGCCCATCTTGCACAGTCCAAGAGGCTTGCAGAGGCTGCCTTGGAGCACTACAACAAAAGGAAGAAGGTCTGCAACAAATTTTCCCCCCTTTCTCTACTAGAAAATTGTGCTGTCCATTTTGGATTTGTGTAATGCATTAATTGTCATGACCTTTCTTAATGTCTTGTGCCAGATAAAATTTGATCTCGTTGATGTCAAGCCTTGTATCAGTGTGCCTGAGCCACGATGTTGCTACACACACATTAACTTCACCGCAAAGTCCAGCAAGGAAGGTTCGCAGGAAAAACTTTTCTTTGCGGAGCTTTACCACTGTGGCGTAAGGCGGGATATTAACTTAACCGCAAGGTCCAGGAAGGAGAGTTCAAAGGAACAACGTTCCTACACTGCCAGAAGGGGTTCGTCAAGGGGCTTATTTGTGACTTGCTGTGAGCCATTGGGTCCAGATTCTACAGGTGAGTATTCTTGCTTATCAGTTTTAGTGAAATGTACAAGTGTAAAGTATGAACATGGATGGATGCAATTCTGAATCTTGTATGCGAGATTAAATGTGCTGTGTTTTTAGATCTTAGCGTAAGCTTTCTGGTGGATTTTTATGCCTCTGGTTTTTGGAGGCTGGCTATCTGGGGTCTTGTCCAAGCACATCTTTTTATAGGAAACATGATATTAGTCTCAACTGACTCATGTTAGGAAGACTTCATGTTTTTCGTGTGAGGATAGTGATCTGGATGCACTGATATTTAGTGTGTGATATTGGTTGCAGGCCGCTTTTCATAATGTGAGTAATAGGCTTTTGTGTGGTCGTAGGTCACGTTTACAATATTGGTTGTACGTTGCATTGTTACACTAATTACTTGCACTTGGTATATGTTAAACTAACAAATATAGGATCTTCGCATGCTTTTTGTTCTTGTAGTGTATCCTCGAAGTAATTTTTCATACGTTTGATGGTGCTATTTATGATGCTTTTTCTTTGAGGATTATGAATTGTTTGATAGGACTGGTTCATGACAGCTTGCATGCTATGGTAAGTTGTGACAAAAGCTCCACGCTGTCGCAAATAATTCACATAATCTGAATGTCAGATGTGAAACGTAAACTTGCCTGCCTTTTTCTGAGATAAACTGAACTATATATTTAGAGTAATCCATTATGTATGCGTTTTCGTACCTCCCTGTCAATGTATTGAACAAGCTGCTGTTCGTTCGCTGCAGTTGGACAGAAGTTTCTCAAGCCTGATGGTACCTCAGGGGTGAGGAAGCATGCTGATTTTGCGTACTGCTTTGCCTGTTCTGAGAGGACGTCTCATCCAAAGGGCGAAAAGTATATTGCTGGGCATTGCAACATTCCTTCCATTTACAATTGCGTCCGCTAGTTGGCATCTGTGTTCTGGTCGGAAATTAGCGCTTCAAACTTTGCCTGAAAATATTTCATTTCTATTACTGGTTGTAAAATTTGTACCGCCAACTCCCCACACGTGTTGGATTGGTCAGTGCCGATCCTTGTCGTACCATTCATTGTCCAGCGGCTGAGGCGTCTCGCCAAAGTTTGGTCAGGTACTCAAAGTGTTTTCCTGCATATAACACTCACATGTTTCTCGCTGCTCCCTCCATTCTTTTTTTGTTGTCGTTCAGACTTTGTAGTTCATTTTTAGTTCATTCATGCTGTCTAAAACGTCAACAATTCAAGGAAGGCGGGAGTTTAAGCTAAGATTTAACAGTATGCAACGGCGGTCATCCTATCTGGCAACTATAGGAAGGACTCGAGTGATCAAGCTGGCCATTCATGGCACATCCGCACATTTGGCCATTCCCCTTCTCCTCCTTGACCGGTGGATGCCATTTTAAGTAATTGCGATGGTCATCACACAATTGGATGATGATGGCTTTAAGTTACGATGATCACAAAATCGGATGATGCTCCAATATCGAGCCCCATAGCTTGACATGAATGATACGGATAAGTGGTGAGGTGAATCCAACGGTTTTGACAAGAAGTGTAGGTCGCATTAGGCTTACTTACCGAACCCGTGTTGCCATGCAACTCATGAACTCATGCGTTTATGAATAGTGTGTGTGTCTGGGGGGGGGGGGGGGGGGGGCACGATGGATTGTACAATGAGAAATTCCATATATAGGAACCAAAATTAACATTCTACTTTTTTATTGCCAAGGACTACATTATTCTTTTTTTTTTGCGAGGGAAGGACTACATTATTCAGAGCAGTACACAGCAGAGTAAGGCGCACACATGGCGGGCTCGCCTGATTGGGTAGCAGGCCATCTTCGTCCGGATCTCTTCTAATAGATCGTCATCGCCTTCACGACGCTCTGGATATTGTCGAACGATGTGCCGCCGGGGCGAGCAGCCTGCTCGGCCGTGGCCGTCCACAATAATCATGCACGCTATTTCTAAATCATCTATATATTACACGTGCCAAGAAGAGACCCCCCAAACAACAACAACACAACACAACACAACACACAACACACACACACACACACACACACACACACACACACACACACACGATATCATTCAGAAAATGATATAGGAAGAACTGGACGAAAAACTGGCTCAAATGCAAGTTTGCTAAATTTCCATATTGATCGAGTTTGCTCAATGTCCATAGCAAAGGTTTATGTCGATCACGTTTTTATATAGGTGTCTACCTTTGTATGATTAGGGGACACACGGAACACATGTTCATGTGAGCCTGACGCCTCC
The DNA here is from genome assembly GCA_007726485.1 of Eragrostis curvula. Lineage (NCBI taxonomy): Eukaryota > Viridiplantae > Streptophyta > Magnoliopsida > Poales > Poaceae > Eragrostis > Eragrostis curvula. The sequence continues at coordinate 13,294,209 of CM017444.1, forward strand.
TCCCCAAATCCCTTCCATTTAAATGAACAATGACATGGCCCTCATCAGTTTGAAGGTGACTGTGAATGTCGATGGCTTTAATTGTGATGGTCATCACACAAACGGATGATGCTCCGATATCGAGGCCCATAGCTTGACATAGACGACACGTTATAAGTGGTAAGGTGAATTTGACGCTTTTGACATGGAGTGTAGGTCCCATTACTCCTACGTACTGAATCTGAGTAGCCATACAACTCATACGATGAGAAGCTCCATATATAAAAACCAAACATTCTGCTCTTTTATTTTCAAGGACTACATTATTAGAGTAGAGCACAGCTGTCGTACCCCATTTCTGGAATATGTTGTGCATTCTGTATCAGTCCCTGGATCGAGTAGCTGATACGCACAAGAACACAGATATGATAATCAAAAGCATACTTCGAATAGGTAAATAAGTATAATACCTGAGATATTTGTCCCTTAGCAGCGGTACGACAAGGATTTATAAATATCCAAGCCCGTCCGTCTGGCTAAAGGTGAAGCAGACAGCGGAAACCATGGCCCAAAGCCACAAGCAAACTTGAAATGTAGAACCGAAAACCCGAACGTCGTCGTCTTCTACGAAGTCTTCTCCAATCTAAACCAACAATCGCAAACGCGTGAGTACATAAGGTACTCAGCAAGCCCTACACTACACAAGGGTATATATATATGCATACTTGGTCTTAGCAAGGGGGAGGCTGTACGGTTTGGTTGCAGAAAGCAATCTTTATGCAGGGTTTACTAAAGCAAGACAATGATTCATAGATAAAAACAGAGAAGTTGATTGTCAATATTTTAGTTGGTTGGCCCTGGGGGAGTATGGGCATTCCCGCCAGTTCCCACATTTTAGTTGGGCCTTCTGACCTCACGGGTCATACCGACCCGGCACACTTGCCATCACTTCCAAAACACGGGTCGACTACAACCCACTCACACGTCAAGGGAAGAGAGAGGTGGCTAATCCATACGTGCGCAACCATAATGTGTCATATGCCGTGACAACGTCCATCCGGATGAATTTTACACTCTGCAGAGGTTGTACATCTTTTCCCACGGGCTATGCACTCTTGTACGGAGAGTAACATAACGCTTAATCCATCTCCTCCGAGTGTCCCCACAATTCCACCACGGGACGCGCCCAGGGGCTTATTTGACAAACAGGTAACCACTCCCCCGAGCAAGGCTGCGGGTAACTCCCCTGTGTCAAGCCAGACCGCGGTTAATTGTACTCCCCCGCGTCTTCTCCTGGTCCCCCGTTGCCCGGCTGGCCCTCCGATGGTTCTTGCAGTGGGCACCAAGAAGGTAGGGTAAGTCCTTCCCATTACGGGTTCCGTGGTTGTACGAGAAATCATTATGTTACGGGCGTCAGAACCGGTCCTTATATGGCCGGGCAAGCACCAGATCCCACATTAGGGGTCTATCACACAATTCCACCATTCACTATTGGCCTTGCCCGCAATCCAACCCATCCCATCGTCACTGTCACCATCATCACCATCACCTAACACAGTTGTGCTACTCCCAGACCCAATATATATCACACACACCACCAAACTCATTTAACACAGTTGTAAAAGCATATATGTGAGTATGGTGTAGCAATGTAGAGACATTGCAGGGGTCCTAAGCGTTCTAGTAGCAAGGTAAAAGTGCCATCATTGAAATGATGGAACTATCCTAGGGTTATCAAGGTGACAGGTAAACAAGGGTAAACAAGGATTCAGATATTAAATGCCCTAGTAACAGACATCAATATCAATAAGCAAATAGGACCATAGCTACACAAGCAGTAAAATAACAAGTAATGCATAATACGAGAACAGGCTCCATAGGTGCATTGCAAAAACAGTAGGTTCAATCATGATCAAGGAGACGTAGAGCTTGCCTGATAAACGTTATCCTAATCTTCAACCAAGTTCTGAGTCTTCACGATCTTCTGACAAGGTCGACGTCTTCAAGTTCGCCCTTGAAGCTCGTGTCTTCTGGATCTTCCTTGAATTCTTCTGGCTCTTCCTCGGATCTCACGTAAGCTAGCGCATACAAATATACCGTATAAACAAACTACCACAAAATAAAATAAAATATGATCGAGAAGAACCAAGTAAGAATCCAATTAACTCCAATAAGAACCGACATAACACTGGAGAAGGACAAAAGACATAACACATGCATGATGCGTTAGGTTTTACTTTAAGGGGGTCTTATTATCTTAAAAGACTATTAGGGGAATGCATCAAGCACTAGGGCTTTTGACGTGAATGAGAGATGCTAAACCATGATAAGTGCATGCTAGCGTGTGTGTAGGTGGAAACGATGTGTGTATGTGTTATCGGTGCATTGGCGACATTTCAACTCTATATAGGTCGTAACCTATATAAAGGTTCATGCCACACTTGCACAATGTGCGCGGTGTGTCAGTTTAATTACTTACTTAAATTAAGGTATTAGCTAATGGTGATTATCTATTAATTACTTACTAAGTTGGTTAGTTATTAAGATTAAGCTACTAATTATTTATCATTAGCTAAGTGCGTAACGACGGTGCGTGTACGTGATCATGCATGACATGGATGCATAGTTGCAATCGATTAAGATCGACTAGCAATTAAAATAGCAATCAGTAATAAAACCAATAAAGTTCCACGAAAGACCATATATAAACAGGAAGGGTAAATTAACAGAGTTGGAGAACGATAAGTGATAATTGAGCTAGGTTAGGCTTGTAGCTTAGCTGCGATGAAAAGGGTATTAGGTTTTGAAGTGAAATGGTACAACGAGATTGATAAGGTTCACACTAAACGACAAGGTGAGCGATTATGACATGCCAGATTGATGTCGCATGATTTATTGATAAGGGATATATCAAAAGAAAGAGGAGTTTAGGGTACTAGGGTCTGCTGGTATGTGTTTGAGGTGTCAATAATAGCACCAAAGGGTGCTACGCGTTTCTACGAACGCGTGAGCGCGAGAATCGCTCAAAACGGAGTTACGGTTGAAAAGATATGGCTATTTGAAGTTTCCAGGGGCTTACTTATAATTACAGAAATATACCAAGGGCATATCTGTAATTATAGAAAGGTTATAGGGACTGAAATGTAATTACAGAAAGATTTGGGGGACCTATCCGTAAATACATAAAAGTTTAGGGGCTTTGGTGCAAAAGACATGGGCTAAAGTATAATTACAGAAAAGTATAGGGTCCTTTCTGTAAAAAGACAGGGTTAAAAGATAATTATCAGAAAGTATAAAGTTGTTTCTGTAAAAAGACAGGACCTAAGCATAATTACAGAAAAGGTCAAGGACCTATCTGTAAGATTTCAGGGCTGGGGATTTTCCAGGGTTTCTGCATTTATTTTCCTATTGGAAAATCATGAGCCGAGTGCACCAGATCTGTGGACCAGGCCCATGGCTCGGGTTCATGGTGAGCCAGATCAATCTGAGCCGCTGGATGGGAGATGGAGAGCCAGGATTTAATGAAACGAAGGGGTATGGCTGGCTTCTAATCTGGATCGTTGGTTTAGGAACGGACGGCCGACGGCGACGGGGGGCGTCGCACGGTGGCCGCCGGCGACGGAGCGCGGCGGCGCCATTGGCGGCTCGCCGGAGCTTGCCGTTTCGGCGCTCCGGTGACCCAAATTTGATGGGGATTGGTCCAGGAGAGAGAGGAGGAAGTGTGGAGCTCACCAAGGGGTTGCGTGAGGTCGGGAGAGCGGTGGAGGCGGCTGGCGACGTCGAGGCGAGGGGCGTAGCGCTGACGCTCGACGTTGGCCTGCCTCTGGTGGCGGAGCAGGACGAAGAAGAGAGCCGGGAGGCGCGACACGTTGGGGAAGAGCTTGAAGGCAAGGCCGCGTCGACGAAGGGGCCGTGGGCACGCTCGGCGTCGACGGGGCGCGTTGTTCGGTTCTGGCGTCTGGTGGTGAGGGCGAGGGAGCGAGGGGCGTCGCGTCTCGGCGGGCCGACGGGGTGCGCGGCGTCGAGGCGGAGCTGGGCGACGGGACGTCGCCGAGGCAGGAGGCCGGGACGCGTTGGGGAGGGGCGCGGCGCGCGGCGTGCGTTGGCGAGGACGGCGCTCGCGGCGCGGGGCAGAGAGCGTGGCGCGTCGTCAAAGCGTGCGTCGGAGAGGTGCACGTCAGCGAGGCGGTGCTGACGCGCGTGCAGGGCGAGCAAGGCGCGGCCGGGAAGGTGGCCGTCGCTGGGCTGGCGCGGCGGCGGACGGCGGCGCGCGGTGGTGATGTGGCTCTGGTGCTCGAAAGGCGGCGCGGAGTAGTGCGTCCGATGCAGGTCACGCTGGTGAAGCTAGACCACGCTCGCAGGGAGCAGGGGAGGGCTCCATGGCGACGAATCGGGGTGACCGTCGTCGGAGAAGAAAGGGGGGAAAAGAAGAAATTGCAGCTGCGCGGTGCTCGGAGGGAAGAAATGAGAGTGAGGGAAGGAGGAGAGGGGTGTCGCGCACGCGACTTTATAGGCAGAGGGGAAGGAGGAAGCTTCTCCGCGAAGGCTTGCCAGCTCGTCGACGAATCGGGGTGAGGGAGGAGTTATGGCGCGCGGCACGGCGTCGAATGGGAGCTGGACAGCGGCCTCGCGTGCCAGACGTTGCCAGGTCGGTGTGGAGTAGGGCAATGGGGGCGCGACACGCGCGTACGGCGGCGCGGACCGGCGGTCCGGCGGCGGCGGCGGGCGTTCTGTCCGTTGGGCAGAAGGAGGAAGAAGGCGGAGGTGGGCCACGCTGGGCCGAGCGGGCCATTGCTGGGCCAAAGGAAGGGGCGCGGCCCACTACAGGGTTTTTCGGAAAAAGAAAAAGAGAATGGGCAGCTGGGCTGGGCCAGAGTGGGAGAGAAGAGGGGTTTCGGCCCGAGGTTGTTTTAGGGAAAGGAAAAGGTTTCTCATTTTCTGGGATTAATCACAAATTCAAATTTGAATGGGGAAAATTCAAATTTGATTGAACGCATTCAAAATAAAACCAGAAACTCAAAAATGCACATGGTTCATTTTGATGCAAGTTTAAATTCATAAGTTTAAAATTCAACGTGAATTTATTAGAGTTTATCATACATTTATTTTAATTTGTTGTAAATTCAAAAGGTTCAAACTTTTAGTGAATTTAAATGAAATAAACACTTGAGCACATATTTTAATATTTGAAAATTTTCATATTCTGCTAGGTTTTAATTCATTTAGTGTATTTTGTTTCTAAAAAATTATAGCAAGGTAAGAAGCTTGAGAAAAATTTAAATTTTAAGTGATTTTTATTCCTTTTTGAATGTTTGAAATTTTGGGGTGTTACAACAGCAGAGTGCGACGTACATATGGCATGTTGCCTGATTCGCTAGCAAGACATCTCAGTTCGGGGTCTCTTCTAATTGATCGTTATCGCCTTCACAACGCTCTGGATGTTGTCGAACGACGTGCCACCAGGGCGAGTGGCCTCCTCAGCCATGGCTTTCCAAAATAATCATGCACGCTATTTCTAAACCATCCATATTTATGCGTACACAAAAAACACACACACACACACATACACACACACACAACATGCACGTACACACGCGCACGTACACACGCGCACACACACATACACACACGGACACGGGAAAACATGTTTATAAATAGGAACCAACATTCTGCTCTTTTATTTATTGTCAAGTACTACATTATTCAGAGCAGAGGATAGCGCACACATAGCACATTGCCTGATTTTCCCTAGCAGGCTATCTCTCTCATCCAGGATCTATTCTAGTTCATCGTCATCGCCTTGACGACACTCTGGATGTTGTCGTAGGACGTGCCGCCGGGGCGAGCAGCCGCCTCAGCCGTGACCTTCCATGTCGCGACGCGCTTGTTGATCCCCTTCCCAAGCATCACCTCCCTGACCCGGGCGGCGACCTTCTCCCTCCTGATCACCGGGCCGCCGCCGAGGCCTTCGTCGAGGCGCGCGGCGACGCCCCAGACGTCGGCGGCGAGCTTGCTGTTGGTGTACTGGTCGGCGAAGCCCGGGCAGCAGACCATGGGCACGCCGGCGGCGAGGCTCTCGCAGACGGAGTTCCAGCCGCCGTGCGTGAGGAAGCAGCCCACGGCGCGGTGGCGCAGCACGCGCTCCTGCGCGCACCACGACGTGATGAGGAAGCTGCAGGTGGTCGGGGACAACGCCGACGACGCGAAGAACTCCGGCGGGAGCACTGCGAGAACCGCGGCGGCGCCGGTGGGGGAGGCGGCGGTGGCGCCGCCAGCGCGGGAGACGAGGTCGTCCCGGACGGACCACAGGAACGGGCGCCCCGCAGCGGCGAGCCCCCACGCGAGCTCCGTCACCTCCGCCGGCGTCAGCACGGCGTGGCTGCCGAAGCTGACGTACACCACGGACCCCGGCGCCTGTGCGTCCAGCCACGACATGCACGGCGCGTCGTCCTGCTTCCACAGGCTCGTCAGCTTGCCCGGGGCCGCCGCCGTCCTTCTTCTTCTCTGCGGCGGCGCCATGGCCGGCGGCAAGGAGGGTGCCGAGGGGGCCGACGGTGAAGACGCGCGGGAGCTCGGCGCGAAGGGCGGCGAGCGCGTCGGGCTCCAGACCCTCGAACGTGTTGAGGAGGACGGCGCCGGCCTTGGTGCAGTTGGTGGCCTCCGTCTCGTTGAAGCGGAGCCCGAAGCTGTCCGGGTCGTCCATGCGGCGGAGGAAGCCGGAGAAATCGCCGAGACGCATCGACGGCAGGCCGGGGATCCAGTCGATCACGGCCTCCAGCTCCCTCTCCTCTGTTGCATTTAATTACAAGAAGCCACATGCAAAATGCTTAGAATGTCACATGATTTATTTTTTCTAGTACACGAAGAAGAAAGGACAAAGTTTCACGATACGTGCCTTTGACCGGGATGTAGCCTTGGTGCCTGAGGTCCCGGAGCTTCATGTGGCCGAGGAGGGCGCCGGCGCTGCAGCCCCAGAGCAGCATGGACGGGATGCCGAGCTCCGCCGCCACGTCCAGCACGAAGCTCATCAGGTACGTCGGCACCACGCAGCTCACCGGCGGCACCCCCGGCGTCGCGTTCAGCCGGACGATGAGCTCCCGCAGCGGCGCCGCGCAACGCTGCGACGTGGCCACGCACAGGCTCAGCCCGTAGTCGTTCGAGCCGCGCTCCGCGTCCGACAGCCCGTCCAGGATCGTCTCGAACCGGAACGTGTCGTCCTCGCCGTCGCCGGCGACGGCGCCCTCCTTCTCCGCGGCGGCGGCGGCGGCCTGCTGCATGCGGCGGTGGTTGTGCTCGGTGTTGACGAATGTGACGTAGGCGCCGTGGCGGTGAAGGAGCTTGGCGAGCTGCAGCGCCGGGTTGATGTTGCCGGAGCACGGGTAGGGCACGATCACGGCGTGAGGCCTCAAGGGAGTAGCCATGGCAGGTAGCTAGTGTGACTCACTGCTTAGTTGTGTGGTCTACTACTCACTGGGTTGTGTGTGGGAATGACTTGTACATGTACCATATTTGTTGTAGGCATGCACAATATGTTTTTAGAAATGATACAAACAAAGGAGAGAAACTTGTCGTCTCGGAAATGGCTCGAGATGCCAATTTTACAAATGTCATGGAGGCCCATGTATCGGTTACACCGGCAAGTCTTCTGGGGAATGGTTTTGCTCGCACGAGAGAGAACAACCACGCACACCATGACCCACACCATGGGCCAGGCCTAGTGGAGCCTATATTTTTCGATGGCATACAAGCCGAGTCGGATGGGTCGGTGCCTCCTGCATGTCGCGAGAGAACCACGAGAGGCTTTTTGGGCTACATCTCTCGTATAACCTTACTTCCTTAGAATGAGAGAATAATCATGGCATTTGGGCCTATATCTCTCGTTCCACCAAATATATAAACACAAGTCATCTCTCACGTTTCCTCGTCCGCCCACTGGAGGCCCAACACCGACCCTTTTCTGAATCTTCTGTCTCATACTTGTTGAGTAATTTTACTAATAAATTGTTTTGTAAACACTTATGAGAGAATAGTTGTAAAAAGAAAGCTAAAATATATAGGTTTCCTAGATATATTTTCTAAACATTCTTTAGAAAAAAGTCTCTGAAGTATGGAAAAAAGTCATTTCGAAATTATATTTAAGGTAACTTGTATTTGCAAAGTTTGACACCTGATTAATACATTCCTATATATATTTGAACAGGAAGATGAACATATAGGAACAGATTAACAGTCAATTTCTATATTTTTCATTGTCAATATATAGCAAATACTCCTTGTTAACCTGTTCCTCTATATATCTCAAAATGACTTCCTTTAGGGGCATGGACGGAGTAATTCCTAGAGGATGATGATATAAGAGTGATATTGTGAGATTCACTGTGAAATGCAATATCATAATATATAATTCTTAAATTTAGAATAATGTTTTTATGGCTAAAGTCAAATCTACGTGTAACTGACAAAGGTGATGACGGTTCCTTCCGTTCTTTGAGTTCGGCACTTTGTACTGACAGTAACGCCTTGGTCTGTTGGTGCCTGAGTGATCATTATTTGTTGCGACGAGCGACGCACACATGGCGCACGGGAATGTAATAGGACGAGGTTTACCAGCACTGCACCGCGCGCTTGCAGTGCACGCGGACAGACAGACGGTCAGCGACAAGAACGTAAAGACCTCGTCAGCACCAACAAACTTTGGCAAGATGCTCTGTATAAACCAACGTCCTGCAAGCATATTATTCAGTATGATGTAATGTATCGAGTGCACGCACCGTTCTGGCTGCACGTTCCATTGCCTTTTCTTTTTCTGGTCAACTAAAAAAGACACTTTTACATGCGTAGTGTAGCTAATGAGACAGCAGGCATCACCGACCTCGTGAGGAATCAATGTGCATGCTTGCGATCAAGTTGTAAGACGTAACCCAGGCGAGTGACGACGAGCGAGGCTGACTGGCCTGTACATATGTACAAATACTGACCAGACTACTGTTAGTTAAGGGACTGCCTGCACAGAGCACTTCCGAAGAACGGAGCGGCCTGCAGCCACTCAACCACCTTGCTGCTATCCGTCCGTCAGTAAAAAGACTCAAATGCCAACCAGCCTCGCTCTGACCCCAAATGTTCCATCTAGCAGGAATGTTCTATAGCTCAAGAACAAATTTGTTCCACCAATGGTTCGACGAGCAGTGCGTACCGAAAAAAGAAAGAAAGAAGCAGTACAGAGCAAAATTCAGTGCCTACAAGAAGACGAAATCCATACATGCATTTACGTGCGCCCAGAAATCAGATGAGCGAGACCGCACTTGGGCTCGAATATGTGAACTGGACTCGTCCCCTTTCCCTTGACGGCAGTTGCCACCTCTGAAAAAAAATTATTAAAATACTAAAGGCCATTATAGTTAATGGATAAAAGCAGGCTAAGTTTGCAAAAGAGAGAGCAAGTAATAGAAGAACAATTTTTCATATGGGGAATTTTTTGAGCAACTTCGTTGGAAAGCCACATATGAAAAAGAACTGCAAAAGGGTAATCACACCTCAAGGCTCCAATGTCAGGGAGCCCAGCACAGGAAAAAGAATGTCAAGTTGACAATGATTGTGATGGTGCAGAACAAAAATGCTGAATTTTACAACACTAATTCAACTCATGCATGATCACAATCGACCACTCGTATACACGGTTTGTCAGAACAATCTGCACTGCATATTCCTGCTACAAATTTAAGCCAGATCGGATGTTAACTGAACACCGTCGCCATGAATTAGAACCCTCTGCCACTAACCTAACCTTGCTGTCAGGAGGAATTTTACAGTCACAATTGCCTGGGAACACAAGAAATCAGGAAGCACCTCGTCTGTACAAAATTTTCAGCATTAGCTGTTTCAGGAAGCAAAACCATACAGGAGGTGTAAACCCTTCTCCAGATTAATATGCCATTGCACCGCTAGCAGAATCATCTCAATCGCTCACCCGCTTCAGCAAGCACCACTGGGAGCTGAGACCTTCACTCCTCGATGCTGTTCTTTGCATTACGAAGCTGGACAGCATAGTGTCTTTGCAATTCTCGAAGCCTCTCCATTAGTTCTCGGAACGATGGCCGTCGTTGTGGATCACTGCCCACACAAGTTCCATTGTTATCAGGAAATGCAAATGATGAGAAATAAAAGTGGTGGGAAGGTTGTGTTTTCTAAATGATGTAAACAAAAGAGGTGAGAGAGGGGGATAGTAAGTACTTTTCCCAGCAACTTAGGATAATTGATGTCCATTGAGGATCTACATCACTAGGGATGTCCAACCTTTGGTTCATGAAACCTACGGCGCCAATGACCTGCATATAAAAAATACAAATAAAAACCTTCAGAATTAATATAGATGATTCATAACAAATATGATGAATCTACAACAGTAGGGGTTTCCCCTACTGTATATTCCTCAAAAAAAATGACGAAAATAAACAATAACTCAAAAAAGATCAAGAAAAAAGGTATGCTCCATCAAAACTACCAGAAAAATAAATATTAACTTTAAAAGTCAACATGACAAAGGCGAGCTCTGCAAAAGCACGCTCACTAAAACTGATTTCCTAATGTACTGTCGAGTCTATTGCTGAAAGGCCTAGGATACAAGGGTTAGGGGAGCCCAGAATAAAATTTCTAACTGATCACCCAGCAATCACAATCAAACAGGAAAATCAGAAGTCAACCCATGAAGTAAAACTCTATTATCACAGCTGATACTTCAAATCTCATTAGTTTTTTGTTACTCCTAATAACTTTATTAATATTTTACAACTGTTTCACAATATGAGTCATATTTTGTAACAAAATGCATGGTCAGATTCAGAGGAATTTAAAATGCAAAAAATATATATAACAAGAATATACCTGCATTGAATTCAGATTTTCCCACGGTATCTTCTGAGTAACAAGTTCCCACAGGATTACCCCATAACTATATACATCGGACCTGCATTAGCATCATGGAAGCTATTAGTTACAGAGCATAACCACTGAAACTTCTGATGATTAAGATTTTCCACAACTTACTTCTCATCTGAAGGTTCGTTACGCAATACCTCCGGTGCCATCCATTGTGGCTGGATTGATAGACCGTATTAATAATTTAAACGGATAAAAAATTAACCAACCTAGGACAAACTAGGGGCTTTCAATAAGTAAGAAGTAATAGGACCCAAATTCACATCGAAGGGGAGGGTGTACATTCACGCCCTTAACCAACTGAGCTAGGCTCAGTTCCATGACAGAAAATAATAAAAGGCACAACTTTATACCAATCATATTAATTAAGGGGGCTCATGTCCATACGTCTTAGTAAAAATGAGTTTGTTTAGGCTTACTGTTCCTTTTCCGGTTTTTGTTGTCAGAAAAGTTTCGCGCTTGAGACGTGAAAGTCCAAAGTCTGCCACCTGATTGGGTCAGTCAGCCAGACAAAATGAGAGGAGGCAAAAAGGAATGTGGGAAATGATTAGAAAACAAATAAACTGCAGTCTTACCTTCACAGTCCAGTTCTTATCAACCAACAGATTAGATGATTTTAAATCTCGATGGATGATAGGTGGACTGCAATGGTGAAGATAGTTCATACCCCTTGCCTGTAGAAATATAAAACACAGAACAATGACTTGGGAGTTCAGAATAAATAAAGAAACAATATGGAAATTGGATCCTTTAAAAAGTTCCCTGCTCAAACATGAAGCAACTGGCTGGCCCACAACAATTCACTAAATCATCATGTGGATAATTGGGCTCAGAATATGAATAAAATGCACTTACAATATCTAAAGCCATGTGATTACGTCGTCTCACATCCAACTTAGTACTGCTCCTTTGAAGTAAACGAAACAAACTTCCACTGCATTTGAGGAAAAAAACAATAATGAAAATGGGAACAGGAAAAGCTATCTGTGCTTTAAAAAATATTGGTTTCCCTCAAAAAAAAGTTAAACTGCTTTCAACATACAATCAAGCATCCCAGGGAAACATTTCATAGATCCAGCTGTTCTAATACAGTACCCTCAAAACATATCTCCCATGCTAGAAACTACACTACTTAGTTTTTACAATGTTACATACAAGCATTCTCAATTGAGTGAATAAGGATCATATTATGTAATGGTTATCCACAGAATAAAAAGCATCTAACTGCATGACATCGCTAAAGTATATACTACATTATACTATTATAGGATATGATACTGCCAAAAATGGCATGTATGCATATCAAGTCCCAAACTTCTAAGTTTTATTCTACATGCTTTATGCAATAATTGTATAAGAGTCGAAACATTCAAACAGATGTAAGCAAACTGTTTAGCTAATATCATGTACATGTGCAGAGATTTAAAAAAAAACACAGGATGTTGCAAACATGTATGCTAGTAAAAAGCAGGGGATATACCGAGGAAGGAACTCTGTAACGATACAGAGGCGCTGCGGAGATGTAACAGCACCCATGAAGAGTATTATATTAGGATGGCGCAATTTCTTCATAAGGGATACCTTCATATATGAATAAATACATTTAAGAATCCAAATTTTGAAATCGAAATCACAATATCTGAAGTTAAGAGGGCTTTATTCTCATTTTCCAGAATAGAACTTAAAAAACATATCAAGATCTACGTCAATATGGTTTTTTTGGTATATCCACAACAATATGTTTGATGACAATGGAATGATAAGTTTCACCTATCTTATATTCAGATTCAGGTTTTCTCTTAATAATCTCACAAACTATCAAGAAAAAAAATGAAACTCAGACAATAATCGCGCTTTTACTGATACTTCCCCTTGTCAAAAGCTTTAAGAAATTAGCTTAAAGAAGTTATAGCAGGGGATGGAAATCTACCTCTTGACGAAAGGTTTGTATCACGTCTTCTGAATATTCTTGCTTGGAGAAAACTTTGACAGCCACATCCTGCAAAATATGCCACATAAATGATGAAATAGAACCAAATTAAACAGCGATTGGTAATTGATGCAACAGTAAGAGAAAAACAGAACATACCGAGCCATACCACAAAGCATGATATACTGTTCCACAAGAGCCTGCAAATTAAAAAAATGAAGTTGCAGGGTTAAAAGAGTATGTATAGATGTATAGTATAATAGAATGCAGTAGACCTCACTGTGATTTTCAGCATGTTATTTCTGCCAAGCTTGCACGTAACCTTTATTTATTATGAACATCGACTAGAGATCAAGGATAGGACAAAGCTGGACCTATGGCTTACTAAAAATAAGGGAAAATGTTGAAACCTATATGTTTAGAAAGTTCCAAGCCCACACTTCTTTTGGTGATCAAAGTTCTACAGAGGTTCAGGTCATAAGAATAAACACATGTTTGTAAAAGGACGAAATTGCAAAGTAATAGCATAGAACTTGTGATTTGGATATGAGGCTCAGATTTCAAACCAAAATAAACCTATCTGTCTAAAAAAAATACTCTGGTACTAATCATGCAAACTTGGTTCCACTTCTAATGAAGTCAGAACCAGATCTGAGCCAAACAAGGGCTATAAGAGAGATGATATTTACACCAACTCAACAATGACAAAGAAAATTCATTAAATTCATTAAATTGCATAGAACATGGATAAAAACTTCATGTTTCAAAAAGAAACATGAAACGATCAAAAGTTAAGCAAGCTATTCACAAAAGGAGCAATTATTTCCCTAAAAGGAGAAGCAACTACCTTGACCTATTTGTTCACCAATGACAAGGTCTTCCCAAAGGATCTCATAATCCAGACAGTCCGCTTCATGATCTACTTTGTAGAGAGCACTGCTATTAGTGCTTCCAGTGCTACTCGCACTGCTTGTGCTGTTATTGTTGAAAGAGGACCAGGAACCTGATGCCTCAGGTTTATTAGATTGGTTTTGTTCAGCGCCATGGGCATCCGGAGCGATGCTAGAATCAGTAGTGTTCTGATGATTCAAACCATTCTCTTGCTCACCATGCAACCATGGCAAAAACACATGACTTTTTTCATCAGACCCCTCATCCTCCCGTCCTTTCCAAGGCCACGATATCCCTTTCTTGTTCAGTAGTGCCTCTGCCTTTGAACTCAAAATCTTGTGGAGCCCTACTTTTCCTTCTGATTCATCACTAGCGGCGTTGGTTGATTTCCCAGGGGATTTCTCTTCCATAGAAAAGGTGCCACGTGGTGCATCTCCTCTTGGCGTAGTTGCTCCACTAGATGTTGGCTCTTCCTTCGCCCCTCGATCCGAGCACTGACTCTCACCACTGCCGCCTTCCCGTTCAATGCCATTCTCGTCTGTCCTGACCCGAGAACGAACTTTATTTGTAACCTTGGTAGCCTGTGTTATTATTCTAAAAATCAAAATGGAATATGCTAGAAATAATTTAAGAATACATAATAAAAGAGACAATATTCAATTACAACAAAAATTCCTACAAAATGTCATTCTAGAATTTTTCTCAACAAATCTACAAATCACCATACCCCCTTATCCTCAGTATATATTTGATATGGTGTATAATTATAGTCTGGTTAAGGCCTCTGAATAGAAATAGACTATTCAACGAAAAGACTATATAAGGTAAAATGGGTAAAAAAGAAGTTATCTCAAAATTGCAGAATGGCATGTATTTTATAACAAAATCGATAAGCTTGAACTTAAAAAATAGTATTTGGGAACAGAAGTGGTGGTATACCATTAGCTTTTGTTCATAGCACTTACCAAATTTGTTATCTTGGATGCCAAAGTGCTTTGCAGAGGCTGCTGAGAATCAAAAGAACTTCTGCTCAACAAACTGGATTTGCGGCTATTGTTGTTGCATCTCCCTTCACAATCTGTCCTAGATGATTCTAATTGTGGCCTTGCAGAAGTTGGAGGCCTACAGAACATCTCCTCCAAGGGGCGTGAATCACTTGAAACGCAAATGATACCCACTAAACTTCCATCCTCATCGTAGAAAGGGGTGTTGGTGGAAACAGCTGAAAATCTGTCTCCTGCCCTGTTCTTAACTGGAAATTTCCCAGTCCAACTCTCACCCATAGAAATACGTTGGAAGATATCATTTACCACATTGAGGTCATGTGAATCAACCAAAAGCATGAGAGCATCCTGACCAAGGGCTTCTGATGCAGGATAACCAAACAGATTCTCCGCTGATCGATTCCTGCATATTAGTAAATTCTTGATATTGGTGAAAAAAAAAAACAGATAACAAACGCTTCAGTAAATCTATTATGCATATGTCATGAAGTTAAGGAGTACACACACTTACAAACTGAGCAGTTTATCTGATTAAAGGACAAAGAAGCAGAGTTTTCAAACTACAAATAAATAAATCAAATCCAACGACAGTAAACTGCAAACTCTTTCAATATTTGAACAATCATGCAAGTCAGAAAGTCTTCTAGATGAATTATGTTAAACCTTTGGGAAGTTCATTATGGTTTTGTGACTCAATATATTCACTTGAACCCCTTGAACAACTACAGACTGTCTTATTATGTTATTTTTGACAGTAACAGACTAACAGTAAGTTCAATTAGAGCAAAATCTAACAGTAAGTTCCAAATTCGCAGTACAAACTCATGACCAGTACCAGCTAAATTTCTGTGACTTAGCACAGATAATAAATAAACTTACATCCTTACAGAGCTAGGGTTCTAAATTTCAGAAATACTATTCAGCTGTAGCCTCCACAACAAGCTTGATCAAAATGACAAAAGGAATTGCTCAAGGGTCTAGGAATGCTAGTGCTTCAAAAAGATTGCATTTCGGCTGCAACCCACTTCCTTGCAGGTTCTAGAATCAAAACATGAAAGCATGGCCACGGCATTTCCTCAAATGTTTGGCGAACTTGAAGGTTGCAGGCAATCAAATCAAGAAATGGTAAAAGAATCAGAAATCTGACCAGTATATGATCCTGCCGTCGAGGTCAAGAATGTGGACGGACTGCCCCAGCGATTGCAGCACCCTGGAGCACTGCCGCTCAGGCAACGTGAAGCTGGTCCCGGCGTCTCCGGCGCCAGTGGAGCGGCCCTCCCGCTGCAGCGGCGACGAGTGCGGGAACGACGCCGAACCACGGGACCACGCAAGCGGGCCGCTCTCGAATCCCCCGGAGAGCCGCCCACTCGGCGGCTTCGCCTTTGAAGGCAGCGGCGGCGGCACCGGCACGCCGCGCCGCGGCGAGACCGACTGCGAGCGCCGCCGCTCCCCGACGCCGGGCATGAGCTTGGACATCTCCTGCTTGAGCTGAGCCTGCCCCACCTCCAGCTTCCGGATCTTCTTTAGGAGCTCCTCCCCGCTTGACTCCATCCCCGCCGGCGCGGGCGCCGGCGTCCTCACGGCCACCGATGCTTGTTCACCCTCAAACCAACCCAGCCACGGGCATCACCGCCCACCCCGAGCGCCGCAGAGCCGCCGCCGCCTCCCCTCTGTTCTTCTCAGCGATGGCTCCTCCGAGCTCGAAAGGCCGGTCCTTTCTCCGTTCCCGAGGCAGATTCGACGCCAAATGGAGCAAAAACTGCGAGCCTCACACTCCTCCGAGATCTTCAGCAGCGGTTTCGCTGACAGAAACTGGCTGAATCGAGGAAAAAATACGATCTTTTCTGGGGAGCAGTTCTTGGCCTGTGCTTGGCGAGGAGGAAGGAGCAATTTGCCGTGGAATCTATCTCTCTCACAAGTCACACGCACACACATCCAGATGGAGATTGAATAAAATAATAATAATAACGGGGGAGAATAAATGATAGGGAGAGAAAAAAATAAGGCCTGCTTTGGAACGCAGGAATTTTACAGAAATTTTACAGGAAACAGTTCAATTTTACAGAAAAAACGTAGGAAAAGAAAAAATTTCCTTCAAAATCCAAAGAAGGCCTAAGGATATGGGGAGAAATGGTGACTTGGTGAGGAGTTCTTGAGGGGTTCTCCTTTTGTGATTGGTCAGCTTGCTTGCTGGCAATTTCGTGTCACTGGTCATAGTTATTTGTTCGGCATTTTGGAATCTTCCCAAAATATTTCTGCCCGATTTCTCAACTGAAACTAATATTTTTTATTTCTCTTCTTGGGTGTTGTGTTGATCCACACAAGGCTGTCCCTGTCCCTATCCATCTACCTTGCTACCAGTGCCAACCTGTGTTGTCATCTTGAGGAGAAAAAATATTAGCAATTGGCAAATTGGTTGGCGTACTAGTATATATGTAAATCACGATGGCTTTGTACTCTTACCTGCTCAGTTGGTATTGCTGCAATTCTGGGCTAGGGTTAGGGTGCTTCCGCTTGTAACTGTCTAGGCTACGTATGTTGTGCAAGTTTTGTTTTGGTGCTCATTTATGTGACATGTTTTTGTTGATGGTTTTAGGGTCCTTTTTGTGGATGTCTTTTGGTCAGCACTCCACTGCTTCAGGAGCTGCATGCTTTGCCTACCACAATTTTGGTCACCTTTTCTTCACTTATGCTGTTATTAGTGTGTTCTTTTCCATGTGGTGGATATACTTTTTGACAAAAGATCTAGCAGTGCCCATGTCTATACCGGCAATATCCAAGCACGATTGTATACCAATAAAAGAGTTACATGAATGCTATGGTTAAACAAAACTGTCATGGGATGGGACAAAGTGTTGATGCTACCTATAGCTCTTTAAATATCCATGTGGTCTGACTTGTATTCTTGTGCAATTGTGCCTTTAGTTTTGAGTAAATAATGTACTTTTGGTCTACGGACTTTTATAGAAATATCACGTAACTACAGTCTAATTAAGTATATGTTCGTTTTGACCAGCGAGTAATAATCAAGTCTTGAGCCACTTTGCTTACGTCTAGAAAGAATGAATATTTATATCATCAGATTGAACTTCTAGGTGATAATTTAGAAATTTAATAGATATGTGGCCATTATCATGAATTGTGGTTATGCGGTTAGTCATTATACTGTACTGATATATTTGTTGACAATTGTGTTTTCTCTGTTGTACAAAAAAAAAAAATAGTCAAGCATCAGCTGCAGGTACACTTATCTGCAGAGCCCTTATCTCAACCCGGATAAACATTGGTAACCGTAATAGTTAAGAAAAAAATGTTTTTCCTTTTGCCAAAAACGGTCAGTCCGTTGTATCTTTCAGTTGTCAAGTTTGTCGTGGCTTCCCAATGTTGTCCCTCCCTCTTACAAGCGTATATTCCCTCCACGAACATTGGAAAACAAGCAATCATCAGCTTTGCATCAACATGAAGCAAACCCTTCCCTGGTAGTATTGCGTTTCCAGACGCAACTCGTGCACCACATCCACCGGAAACCTTACTTTTTCGGCTCCAATCTGTGAACAAGATAATCAACACTACATTTTGTTCTTGTTTTGAATTTTTTATTTTAGCTGGTTTTCATTCCTGACTACTATTCAAATTTGTCTAATGTTTAATTGTTAATATTCATTTAAGTAAGACCAAACTTGTACCGTTATATTTGTCATCAAAAGTGCGTAGCACCTTATTGCTAACATTATTTGCATACATGTATTTGTAAGAAAAAATACTATTGAAGTTTAGATAGCATAAAAACAACAAAAGTTCATAACAACGCAGTTACAGGCCAGGCCACTGGCCCTTACTCAATAATCAAATAAATAAATTAAGGGTGAGAAAAATTGCAACTGCCATGCCTCGCCCAGTTGCGCAATCTGGACCACCATTCTTCTTCTTTTTCCATGCCAATGAATTGTCACCCTCACCTAATAATTTCCGTTTTCCTTTTGACCGCTCCTCGTGCAAGATGTCATTTCGGAGACTGGAAAGTATCTAAACTGCATGAAAAATACCGTGGTCAGCTCCATTTATGATTTCAAGCTCATTTTTGCATGGTTGACAATTCCCATGCAGAAGTATCTCGCCTCTAAACCCATTTAAGCAAGATGTACCATCAGGCATTTTGGCCTCAGATGCAAATCTGAATCAGCAGAGAACACATTGCACTGCCCTTAACCACTCTTTTCCAGCCTTTATAGCCTCCTGAGCCAACCACTTGAACTGGGCCACAGCCACAAGCTGTTCATGAATGGAGAGATGCTCTTTGCATCTTCAACAAAGCTGGCATCTTGCAAAGCAGCAAAGGCATCACGAGCCAAAGCAGGAAAGCAATGGAGGCTGCCTGGAGGTGTCACCATCCATGGACAGTGTAGCTTTCATCAAACCAACCAAAAGAGGAACTCAAGAACTCCAGAGCATCATGGACTCATAGTAGCAACAAATCACCATCTAAAGGACATCTTTGCCATCAAGGAAGCGAGAAATGGGTGCAGGAACAGTTGAGCCCCAATCGGAGGAAAAATTGATTTTGCCCTCCATGAAAAGAGTTGTAAGGCAGGCTGCCAATTTTACAACATTACATTTCTGTCTAAAACACTGGAAATTAATGGAGCGAGCTATTCCCTCAACCTATAATACACTACAATCTTCTGAAAACAGAAGGTGGGGTAAGAAAAAGTGAGAAGCTTACAGATCCAACGCTACCACTACCAGGACAGATGAGGATAGATCTATGGGCTACAACTGCAATGCCTGTAACCTCGGTACCAGATTGGACGGGTTTGCATGCTGCACTCGCTCGTCCTGGAGGAGAAGGATGTTGATGGTACCAGACTCTCTCAACCAGGCAGCCACCACCGCACTGGGTGACACAAATCTTCCAATGTTAAATCGCTCAACCTGAAAAGGTGCTCCAATTGATAGGAGCAATGCTTCAATAACACGGCGAAGAGTGCTTGAACCAGCTATCTTGCTATGCTTTCCCCATCCTGTCAGAATGCTGTAGAAATATACAAAACATGGCGTCAGTTAAAGGAAAATCGAGGAGCTTATCCTACAATTCATGATCCACATAAATGCATGATTAGAATAGCACCAAGTGATAGATTTCAAGGACCAAATACCTTAAAAATTCAGGCATAGCTCGCCCTTCGAAGACAATAGAACGCACATTCAGGAGCCATGCGTGAACCATTGCTTGAGCTGCACCACATGACATAAGGTGCAGGTCCAGGCAGAACTCACTCCATGTGTTTTCCCAAACACGACGATTTACTCCTTCAAGCACAATTTGCTGAGCCCCTTGCCTCTGAAAATGGTCAGGAATACTACTCAGATGGCTGGGCCAAAATATACCATGAGTTGTACTTGTTTGTTAAGTCTTTACATAATCATGCAATGAAAAGGAAGAATGAAAGGTTCGGACATAAGCTTTGAAGCTAAATTGGATCGGAAGCAGTTTCTTCTTTTAAATATGGTTTATCAATCAAATAAGATTGCCATTAAACACTAGTGAAATTCTAATACTATATTATCTTCAACAACAACAGTACTTGAATTCAGATATGCACTATAACGAGTGAACCTACCTGGCCAAAATGCCATAGCACATCAGTAAGAGCATTGTAAAAGGCAGAAGATGTTGAAGAGTCCATGCGTCCCAATTGATTAAAGAGAGATCGTGCTTGAGACCAAACTTCTCGATGGCCCATCAGAAGCCCATATGCGACTCCGTAGACAAAGTTATCAAACAAGCGAAGCTGTTCCAGCAAAAGAGCCGCATCTTCAAAACTATTACAGCGACTGCAAAAAGAATCATTCAAACAGTTAGAGAACACATAAATTGCACTAGGTGGCATACAGCCATACATATAGATAGATTTGCATAATCAGCAAGTTTCAATAATAACGCAAGGACACATTTACCTCTTTCAAAGGAAAATGATGTGTTGCAATACAACAAGTAATTTTGTGTATTCAGGGAACATGAAAGGCTGAAGATGACATAAATCAAAAATGAAGGAATATAGATTATGTTTTCCAAAAACATAATTTTATTTTTATATCCAGCATAACATAGTGCCATTTTTTTAAAAAAAATTACTAGTACAATGCCAGGACAGATCAAAGGGTCTACTGTTATGGCCAGAAAATGGTTAGACAACTGGCAGAATACAAAGAGTTAGAACCGCAGTAGCATTATTAGGATCTAACAAAGTCAATATGAAGATGTACCTGCAAGCATTGAGGATGGCGGAAAATGTTACAACATTTGGCCGTACGCCCTGCTGGACCATTTTCTGAAATAATTCCAGAATGAAAAATAATTCCTGAGACCTCCTCATCCGAACATCAATGGTAGAGCGCCCTCCTCTGGTTACTGGATTATAAGCTCTTACAATCTGACCACCATAAACACCAACAATCTCAGGATCTTCCTCGGTTAGAATCTTTGACTTGCCAAATGCATCAATAATTGTGTTGAAGGTTACAACATTTGGCTTGATACCCATCTTCGTCATCTCATCAAGCAAAGATAAAGCACACTCTACCAAGCCATTCTTGGCCAATGTATCAATAAAAGAGCTGAACAGGACAACATCTGCCTTTAGGCCAGATTCCTTAAAATCTAAGTAGACATTGAATGCATCTCCGTGCATACCTGCCTTTGAATAGATATCTATCAGAGTTGAGTAAGTCAGAACACTAGGAGCCACGCCTCGTGCCCGCATATCTTGAACAAGGAAAGAGACCATGTCCAGACGTCCCTGCTTCCCATACCCATTAATCAATGAATTGTAGGTGACTGTGTCCTTCTCAATACCCAATTTCTCCATCTCTTCACACACGGTAGCAATTTCTTCATACTTGCCAGTCTTCACATATATAGCTAGCAAAGTGTTGTAGCAAACCCGGTCCAACTGAATCCCCAGAGACTTCATCTTCTGACGCAACTTGAGTGCCTCCTCATACTTCTCCAGCTTGGAGTATCCATCCATCAGCGTACTGTATGTAACAACATTCGGCTTGACATTGTTTGCTTCCATATCCAACACAACCTGCATAGCCAGCTCCATGTTGCCACACTTGCATATTGCATCAACAAATGTGTTGTACGTGTAAATGTCACGCCCACTGCCAAGATGGATCATTTCATCAAAGACAGTACGAGCGTCTTCCAAATGACCAGCACGGCTACATGCAGCAAGAAGTGAATTAAACGTCTTGCGATCCGGACAGAGTCCATCCTGCAGCATCTGACGGAAATACCCAAGAGTGAACCTAAGGTCGACACCGCCTTTGCCGCATGCATCAATCACTGCATTGTATGACACCGTTGTAGGCCGCACGCCTGCACTCTTCATCGACTCAAGCACCTCCATGGCCTCAGTTGCAAGACCACTCCTGGCATAAGCTGAGATGAGAGCCGAGTGGGCGAACACCGTGTTGCCATAGCCTCCTGCAATTCCAGTATCGAAAGCCCTCCTTGCAAGGTCTGGTCGGCCCATCTTGCCAA
Organism: Eragrostis curvula; assembly: GCA_007726485.1. NCBI lineage: Eukaryota > Viridiplantae > Streptophyta > Magnoliopsida > Poales > Poaceae > Eragrostis > Eragrostis curvula. Next base: position 13,316,497 of record CM017444.1, read on the forward strand.
GTGCACCAATGGCGGCAGTCAGAAGTTTGCCTTTGTCAACAGCACCACCACCAACAAGGGGCAATGCAGCATAAAACACCTCAAATGCAAGTGGCGCGGATTTGTCCCTGTCGCCAAGCTCCCGCAGGAGCTGGCAGTAGTCCTCTGGAGCAACAAGATCACCCCGAAAGGACGAAAGGGCCGCACCGAGCGCTCGCCGGTCTTCAGGAGCCACGCGGAGCAGCTTTTCCACACAGCGCCCCACGGCGGCCGAGGGCGCCCGCGGCCGGTCCTGGGCGCCGTTGCCGCGGCTGCGCTTGGAGATGGTCTTCGTGGTGCGCGCGCGCCGGAACTCCGGGCCGAGTGCGGCCGCGGCGGCGCGTTGGGGCTGCACCCACGGTGCGGTGGGGCCGACGAAGATGGGGTTCTGGACGGGCGGGCACCCCGCGGAGGGCGACGCCGCGGCACGGAAGGGTGGCGGGCACAGCGCCGCCGCAGCCGCCGACGCCGAGGCCGGCGGCGCCGACGCGTGCAGCCGCGCGGTTGCCGTGGCCGTGGCCGCCGCCGCTGCGGCGGCGGCTGAGTGGTGCGCCGCGTGGTGGTGCGACGCCGCGTGCGCCTGCGACGGCGTGAAGTGCGTCGCCATCCCGGCAGCAGCAGCAGCAGCTTCCCAGCAAACCACGCAACCACGCGACAATCACCTCTGCCCCGACCCTCCCTCTTCTCCCCCAAACCCGATCAAATTCTGCACGCAAAACCCAACAAAGCTCCAATCTTTTTCCACCAAATCACCTGATATCCTAACCCAACCAAATTAAGCTAAACTGGAATCGAATCCCCGTCTCCTCGGCGGGAGGCACCACCGCTACTACAAGTCTACAACTATCCAAATAAAGCGCCAAAAAGGCGGGATCTTTATGGCAAGAACAGGGCCGTTTCCCAGCGGCGCGGCGACAACCGGGACATCAAACTCATCATGCGGGTGGCGATGGATTTGGCGATAAGATAAGCGGGGATTTGGACGGATTTCGCGAGGCGGGGATTGGGTGGCTCCCTAGAACACACGCGTGCCGTGGGGGCGGAAGGCAGGCCAAGGAAAGAGATAAGACGCCAAGAAAAAAACAGTGACGAGAAAATTGGACTGAAGTGTGGGGCCCGCTCCTATGAATGTTCCCCTCGTAAGCGAGACATTTCGTACTGCTGGTTTGTGGTTTTATTTCACTGACGTATTGGTCCACAAGTTTCTTCGGCCCAGTTGCAGTGGGTGGAGCCCGTATTGGTGCACCGTGTGGTTCGAGGAGGCGTGCTGCCTCGGGGACGCGGCGGAGGGCGAGAGTGGGGGAATGACATGTGGGTCCGTAGTGTCAGAAAAGATGAGCTGGCGTGTTTCGTGGCGGACGTTTGGGTGGCAGAGGCAGCTGCTGAGCTGGCAGACTGCTCGGCCACTCGTGTCAGGTGGCCGCGCTCTATGCTCGGATCGGCTGGGGCTTTTTGGACAAATTTCGTACATAAGCTACGTACTAGGAAACTGTGTAAAGTCTCATTTGATTTACATAAAATTTCATAGTACCAGACAGTTCTCGCAAATAGTGTACCGTTCTAATACATGTTAAACTTATTGCTTGAAAAAGACGGAGGTAGTGAACGTGAAGGATGCAAATAGTTAGGTGTAATTTTCAACTATGCGCATATGGATAACTACCAGAAAGCATATGCTGAGTTCTAAGATATGAGAATACTATCACGGCATTCTTGTAGGTTTTGCGACTATAGCCTTCTTTGTTTTCTTTTGATAAAAAGTGTGTTCTTTTTTTATACACTTTGATAAGTAATCATGAGTGTATGGCCTTTGATACACGATATTTCTTTTGCATATGTTCTTGGATGCTAGATGGATAGGGAAAATAGCCATAGGATCTCCACTTTTGATTTTGAAGATACTTCATCTACAGTTCGATCATTTTAAAAATGGAATTGATGAGGCGCGCTAGTGGAGCATTTGTAGTTCTTTATTTGATAACAAGAAGAAAGAAATGTCAAGGACATCTACTAAAATAAGATCTTCTCTTATTACAATGTGTGTGCAAGGCTACTTCACCAAAAAAATGTGTGGAAGGCTAAATTCGACTTTATTTGTGAAGAAGAATCATGTGAGGCTGATCGTAGTAGTCTACCTGGGGCGAAGCAAACCTTGTGGTTCACCGGTGTTAGCTTCATTTCCTACTAGTGTCGTTAACGTTGTAAGTAGTATTTGAATAATATTTACACTAGTTTTTCAGGTTGTAGCTTCGCCCTTGGTAGTAGTACACGATTTTCCTATTATGTCTAGACACATCTACGAATATGCAATAAGTTTTATTTCCAAAGTTTCATTGATAGTTCTACAATTGATATGTTTTCATATTGCACTCCTTCTCATAAAGAGTGTATTTCTACTTTTGTAGACTCTCATACAGATAGATACTCTGATAGTACCTTCTGCCTTGGTAAGCGTAGGGTTGTAGCTGTCTGGCAGCTGGATTGATATATCAGCCTTGAAAATTAATCTTTGTTTGCACCGGCAAACTTGCAAATCGATCTTTTCATGTCCAAAATAAACACAACCGTGCATTTACATAACGAGGTTTCCAACTATTACACACTCATTTGATTTTCCAAAGAGTTCTGGAGGTTCTGAATTTCTTACAATGGAGCTGGACGACGGTAACCATGCACGCTTGTGTTGGAGGTGACTCCACACGGCATCACGAGTAGCCACTGACCGTACCTCGCACAGGTTTTAAGAAAGCCACACGCTTGAGGTCCCTGCACCTGGCATGCGAAACTCTACTCGGTCACATCCATGCAACGAGCCAACAATGCATGCGTTTTCGCCACAAAAATTAAGAGCCAACGCTAGAAAGAGGAGAAAAAATGGTGGCCAATGCTTGTCCGGCCTGCTGCATTTAGTAGCTGCCGCAGAGGGAGCACTCGGGCTTGTGATGCCTTGTGGATGCATACGAAGAATTTATTTTTTTTACACGAGGAAGAATCCCTAATTATATATTTTTTTTCCGAACACCTTGAGTCAAGAAAAGCTCCTAGGACGACGGCAGAGGGTAAACTAGTGAACACACTAGCCCATGGACAAATTGATATGTTAACAGAAACAAATACTACGCCTTTACCTACTATATTCATCTAATCTTGGAATTATGGTATTGTTTACCTTTTGCTATACATTGGTTTGGATCATCATTAGAATAAAAAAAATCATTTCCTACAGGTTTTTAGTCTAATGTTACACAAACTCGATTTTATACGATCGTGTTTTGGTTTCGTATGCTTCAATTCACTTCACTTTGTCCTCAATCTAAGAACAAGTTCCTTTTCTTTTCTTTTTGAATATTCTCGTAGAGTTATATAGATGTCTCAATATTTCATATTGACAAGTGCATCCTTCACATAGATGGCATCCTGTGCCGAAGGTTCAAGGACATTTTCTCGTGTGTGTGTGTGTGGGGGGGGGGGGGGGGGGAGGGGGTAGCATGACCCTGAATCAAGAACACTGCAATAGGCGCTTGTATTGGTGTCTGTATATAATAAAAGTTATTAATTTCTTAAGACTTCCTAAACCAAAGTGGGGGGGGGGGGGGGGGGGGGGACACATGTCCATCAACAGCCAAAATGAAGGTCCGCCCCGACAATGTCATGACCCTAGGTCATCAACGGTAAGGACATTTACGACTTTTTACAAACAAACCAATAACTTTTCAGTCTCATAATAGCAATGATAGTTATACTAAGAAAAGGCGTAATCTGGAGGCATGTTGTGGTATTGATATGTGCGTTTGAGGGATAGTATACAAACAATATATACTCAGATAGAAAGAAATTAATGGCTAGAAATAGGCTAAAGTTTATTCAGATAACGCGCTCGTTACCTCTTATTTTGACCAGAATTTTTGTTTTTCTTGAGTAAAATATCAAATCCTTAATTTATCAATTTATCAAAGTGTCAAAAAGAAAAGAAAAACGGACAGAGTCACACATAATTCTTTGCCTTATAGAATTTCTAAATTCTTGAGTGAAATTCTTTAAAAGTTTAAAATCTCCGTGCAATCCTGAGTTCGAATTTCTCACCTTCCACGCATCTTTGTAGACTGGTGTAGAGCATTTCTGTCTGGATTTGAGGTCCTCCTCTCTCAGTTTCCACACGGCTTCTTTATGCTGTTGTTACAACGAATTCTGGGTTTTCCTCACAAATAGTGAAAATTCTCATTCGTCCGATGTACATCAGAGGGCTGATAGGCCTCCTTCTATCTCCTCCGCCGCCTCCATCTTCTCCACAGCCACAGTTGGAGCTGACAACTTGGCGCCCCCTCGTCTTCCATTCTTCTGGTTCCCGCTCCTCTCTTCCTCCGCCTCCGCTTCATCAAGATAAGACTGCAGTCCCATGCTTCCAGAAGCTTCCAGAACCGCGCGCTGAGCCCGACCTAACCGCCGCCGCCCGATTCTGCAGAGGCTGCATGAGTAGTCGGACCGCCGCCGCCGCCGCCGTTGCACCAGCAGAGGAGCCATGGGCATGCTCGACGCAGCCGCCACCTCTTCCTCCTCTATCCTCGCATCCCCGCAGACGCCACTGGGCCATCGGATCCTCTCCGTCGCGTGGAGGCTGCACCTTAGGGCCGCTTCCCCCGGCGTCGCCGCGCTCAGGTCAGTAGTGTCTGCTTGCTGCCGGTCGTGCCGCAAAGGCGGCTCCTTTGGGTGCGCTAGGAGTTGGCTTCCCTTGATAAAAGTGGCGTCTTGGAAGTTTGGTAATCACTAGGAAAATGAGGGTTATGTTGCTAGCATGAGAGATTTGAGGGGGAGAGAAACATGTGCAAGTTTGGTGGTTGGAGTTGGGGGAGATTGTTTCCTTGGGAATTTTGGTGACCTAACCTTGGGATGTTGTTTGTCTTGGGGAGAGCATTCTTGCTTATTGATGTGCAAATTAGGAGGTTAAGTGATTCAAGCATCATCCTGGTTGATTAATCTGTGTTGTGGATTCAGGCTCTTTGGAGCTTCCCCTTTGTTTCAGGGGGTTAATTGTGTATAATACGCAACTTAGGTTCCCTGTTCTTGTGTTACGTATGTTTTCTTGTGGGCATTTGTGCTGAACAGAACGCATGATAGTGCCATAAGAAATGTCAATGGAAATAGAAATTTAGATGACATGAGTACATGACTGCACTATTTATATGCTTCTATTGCAGTTTTAAAATTTGACATGAGGAACAAATAATAAAGATTTCATCTTACTTTGACCTTTTCTGGATCACTAACATGTAATGTTTCTCCAGGCTACACTATCTTGCACCGAAGTGTTATATAACAAAGGTTGAAGTAGATGTTAGCAATGTAAATAAGGAAGAGGCTTTCGATGATCACCCATCATTAGCACCGAGCTGTTCGATTCCAGTTGTTCCATTCCGAGGAGATGCTCTGGATTCTACTCCTTTTCAGCTTCATGATAGGGCTTCCTGTCCTTCTAATTTTGAAGAGTTGCCAGTATGAATCTTTCTTCCCCTTCTATGTATGTTTTGAACATTTTATTTCGTCCTCTGTAATCATCTGTTTATAATGCAGGTCTTATCTGAAGGAGAGCAACAGGCATTGGCATCCACTCCAGCTCATCCTGCTGGACTATACGGTGAGGGAGTTTTTTCAGGATCATATCATTGGATTATCTTCATTTCTGTTTACATTGCTTAGTAATGCAAATATGCTGCACAATGTTTTGATCGAAGTAGATTCATTTTATGGGTAGCTGATTAATATCTTCAGAGCACAATATGAGGTCCACAGGAACAATGATGGTGTCTGACCACTAAGAATTCAGTTTACATTATAAGATCTATCTGTTGTGGGACTCATACACACATCATATGACATCTATGCAGCTCTATATGCTAGTTACTTATTCGGTAACTTGGTGGAACAACTGTGGAATTTTGCTTGGCCTGCTGCCCTGGCAATTCTTCATCCAAGCTTACTGCCAGTGGCTATTGTCGGTTTCTTCACAAAGGTACTTGCCATTTTACTAAATCGAACAGAGACATTTCGTCTCAATAATCTAATATATTTTGTGTGGTCCAGTTTTCAGTGTTTATTGGGGCCCCAATAGTTGGCAAACTTATGGATCATTTCCCTCGAATACCCATGTATACAGCGTTGAATGCTGTGCAGGTGCTGGTCTTCATCTTTAGTTTCTGAGATTATGGACAAAAAGATGAGTTGTTATTGTTGAACACAAAGAAATAAACTTGATGGTAGGCCTTTGTTAAACCTGGTGTGGCAGGTTACTACTCAGTTGATATCAGCTGGAATGGTCATGTATGCTCTAAGAAATGTTACCCATGCATCTACAACAGCTGTGGTTCTCAGACCTTGGTTCATTGCACTGGTGGCAGCTGGAGCTATTGAAAGGCTTGCAGGATTGGCTTTAGGAGTTGCCGTGGAACGGGACTGGGTTGTGCTGGTAGGGTTGCTAATCCTCGTACTATTTTTAGGGACTGCTGCTTTGTTTGGCCACAACATCCTAAAACATAACTATTTTGAGACAAAACTAAGAAATCTACAATGATTAGTAATATAAAATGTTGTTATCATGGAAACATTGAAATTTCAGAATAGCTTACTCAAGTTGGCCTTGTCATCTTCTTCACTTACTGGTCTTTTCTCTCTCTGAAGTTAGCAGGAACAAACAGGCCTGTTGCATTAGCTCAAGCTAATGCTGTGCTGAATCGACTTGATCTTCTTTGTGAGGCAAGTTTTTATTCACACTCTTAAGCTATCCTGTCAGTTTATTCTCCTATTGAGGATGCTTCAACACACAAGAGAGCTGGTTTTTGGGCTAATAACTTGTTTTGAGGGGACTAATTACACAATCATTTTGAGATGACTGCAGACACTTGGTGCTTCAGTTTTCGGCCTTCTGCTGTCAAGATACCATCCGGTGACCTGTTTGAAGATTGCCAGTGGTCTAATGATATGCAGTTTTCCTGTTCTGGTATACCACGATCTTCTTTAATCTTGATATTTGAATGTCCAAATAAAGCACACTCACAGGGTGCTATATGGGTTTTTTCTTTTCAGATTATGTTGGGTCAGCTAATTAACAATGTCTCCTGCCATGCACTCGATTCCTCTAGAACTGCCAGTGATGAATCTATTTGTATTGATCTATTGGATGTCCGCAAGATAGGTGAGCAGCTTTGATATGATTAGCTGCTTTATCTTCACTTCTATAGATGCTCTAACATTCTATTCAACCTTCAGTTCAAAATAGCCTGAATGCTATAAGACATGGCTGGAATGAGTACAAACAGCAGACAGTTCTTCCTGCAAGTGCAGCTACCGTGTTCCTAAATCTCAATGTTGCACTTGCTCCGGGTGCCATAATGACTGCATTATTGATGCATCGTGGTATGTTTCACTTTTAAAATTTACATGCCTCCAAGAAAAGTATTGCTAGAAGACTAAGATGTTTATCAATTTTTAACAGGTATTAGTCCGTCCATTGTTGGTGCTTTCAGTGGATTGTGTTCTGTCATGGGCCTTGTTGCAACATTCATATCCTCAAGCCTGGTTAAAAAAGTTGGAATTCTAAAGGTTTGACCTATGCCTTGTGAGTACTGGTTTTTTATAACTTTTTCGTAATTGATGCAAGTGGCTAATGCTATACCAGGCAGGAGCAGCTGGATTGATATTTCAAGCTTCACTTCTGTCAGTTGCACTCACGGTGTATTTGGCCGGTTCAATTTCACAACAGACACCTCTACTTCTCTTCCTTGCTTCCATTGTAAGGATGAAATCATAACCTCACAATCTCCTTTTGATATAATTTGATCAACACTACATGCTAACCCTTGTATGTTCTGTGTTAATTTGCAGGCATTGTCTCGGTTGGGACACATGTCTTATGATGTTGTGGGAACTCAGATCGTCCAAACAGGTGTTCCTGCTTCAAAAGCAAATCTTATCGGTGGAATGGAGGTTTCAATTGCAAGCCTGGCAGAGTTAGTCATGCTTGCTATGGCTATTATTGCGAATGATATCTCCCATTTCGGCTTCTTGGCAATCTTGTCCGTGTCATCAGTTGCTGGGGCAGCTTGGATGTTCTGCCGGTGGTTATCAAATCCAACTGATGAGCAGAGGGAACTCTTCATGTTTGATCCGCTTTACCAAGTTCAAGAAATGTGAGCATGATGCTTTATTGGGTGTTACTAGTTTTCAAATGCTTCAAATCTACTTATTTTCTGTACCATTCTACGTCCTTAGATCGACAGGAACCACCTCAATCCATTAACAGTTGGTTTGAAGAACTTCAAAAATAGGGGAAAAAATTATTAAGATATCAGGTTCAGAAGTTTTTGGTCGTCACACTTGAGTTAATTAACGAAGTGAAAAGTGGTTTCTATGACTTTCATGTGACACATTACCCATATTTTGTTGCAGATAGTAGATGAAGCATGATGCTTTGGCACAGTCAGGAAAACAGGAGTCGCCTAGTTCATTGCTAGTGCTGATCCTGGACTGAAAAGAAGACCTACAATGCCTTTAAGATGATCTGACGAGATGCTAAGACATTTTGGTTCAATATGGCGTAGACACTTAGGACAAAAGCATATGGCCCTGTTAGTCTCAGGCACACTTAGAATGCACGATTCAGTTTGCAGACTTTTTTTTTTCTCTCCACCTTCTGTACAGTACAGGTACCCCGAGTTTTACTCTCCATACCTGATGTAGGAAAATATTAACTGTCAATTGTACTAACAAAACCAAAAGAAAAAAAATTTACTCCACCTCTCCTCTCTGCTGCTTCCTGATAGCGCAAATGTGTAACTTTGTTGTTAGTGACTGTTCTGTCTTCTTTCTTCTGCCAATGGGCTCAGTCTTGTTGGCTCCTGGACTGGTCACCTTAAACACTATTATCTGATTGCTTGTGTAATTACCGGACCTAATTAATTACTGTCAGTCTGGTGCTGTGGTGTAGTCGGTTATCACGTTAGTCTTACACACTAAAGGTCCCCAGTTCGAGCCTGGGCAGCACCAATGTATTTAGATTTTTTTTTTTTTACCCCTCATTCGAGCATCTTGTTCAATGATTTAAAAATAAACTACGGTGCCCTATTAGAACGTCATTAATTTGAACATCAAGATTAATGCAACATACTAGTATTCGCTTTGCTGTCCAATATGACTACGGAAACCCGCCTTCACCCCTAGTCTGTCCTATATAGTTTGCATTGAAGTGAAACTATTAAAGTTCCATGAATCAGACTGTCCTCTAAAATCTCCCTCCTCCCATGTGCAAATTAAACCGTCCATGTTACCTCCAATTCATAGAAGATGTTCAAACCAACCCATTCGTTTTAGGAGGCTATCATCTACCAAGATATCATTAAGTATGAGACTAACCATATACCACATTCAAGTAAAATTCAGTTTCCTATTTTTCATAGTAGTTCTCAAATATTTCCATAAATGTCGAAGCCCCCAAGATAGCACGGCACCTTCACCAGTCGCTATATTTTCCCCAAATTGGCAGTTGCTTGCCAATGGCCACCATTTGCCGCCACTTTTCCCGGGAAAATGCAACCAGCCAAACCCCTCGTTTCGCTCCCATTCAAATAAATAGATAATTAATCCTAAATAATAGATAATTAATTATTCATCACGTCTCCTCCTATTTACTTGACCCCCATCAACTCGAACTTCCATTTCTTTCCCCTTCGCCATGCACGCCATGAGGCCGCCGCCGCAGCTTGCCGCCTGCCTCCTCCTCCTCCTCGCCGCCGCCGCCGTGGCGCCGCCGGCCTCGGCCGTCTGCGTCCCTCGCAATTCCGGCAAGCCAGGGCACCCTTCCACCCCTGTCCCGGGGAAGACGCCGACGCCGCCGCTGCCGAAGCCGAAGCCGGCGCCGCCCGCCCCGGCTCCGCCGAAGCCGGCGCCTTTCCTCCCCGGCGCCGACATCGTGAAGAGCCTGTGCCTGAAGACGGACTACCCGGACCTGTGCCTCTCCTCCATCACGAAGCAGCCGCCGCCGCAGCTCCCCGGCGGGAAGCGGCTGGACGCCGCCGGCGTGCTGCGGCTGGCGATGGGCGCCGTGCGGAGCGCCGCCGGCGCGGCGAAGACGGCCGCCGCGGCGCTCGCCGCCGACGCCAAGACGCAGCCGCTGGCGCGCGGGCCCCTGCACGACTGCGTCGAGTCGTACGACGACATCGCCTACAGCCTGGACAACGCCGAGAAGGCCATGGCCGGCGGCGACCGCGACACCACCGGCACCATGCTCGACACCGTGCGCACCGATGTGGACACCTGCGACCAGGGATTCGAGGAGCGCGAGGAGCTCAAGCCGCTCATGGCCAAGGAGGACGCCGAGCTCGCCAAGCTCGCCAGCAACTGCCTCGCCATCGCCTCCGCCGCCGGCCTGCGCTAGGCTGGCTCATCCTCCTTCCTAGCTGCGCTAGCACATCTAGACATTGACAACGCTGTATTACGCGTAAAACTCTCATCACATTCAAGAAGCTTGTGTGTGTATTATCTATCCATCCAGGAAGAACATGTTAGTTAATTAATGGAAGTGTTTCGATTCAATTGTTATATGTTCGATTTTAACTATGCAAACTTTCTCGAGTTGATTTCTTCTGCCTTGTCATTTCTCTGTTAAGATTTGATTGCTAATTGATTGTTGGCAGTTTGGTGTTGCACCCACACAACAGCAACAACAAAGGATGATTTTTTTGGGGATGGTAATGGAGCTGCGCATTTTGGGGATACGGATCAGTAACGTCCGAATGGCGTTGTGGTATCACGTCGACGTTGTGAGCCTTCTGCTCGTCTAAGAGAAATGTGCTGCATGTGACTTGAGAAATTCTAACGTCATGTAACTTTATTAGTCATCTGAAATTGTGGAAGGCAACCAAGCACTTCAGTTAATCCTTATTCCATCTTGTTTTTCTTTTGAAAATAGCACTCAATATATCCTCATTTCATTTAAATTATAATAATGTCTGATACACTATATATAATCCGGATTATATTATGTAAGTTTCAATAAATAGGTCTCAAATTATAACAATTCACAAGCCATATTATCATAATTTAATAATTAAGTTGCTCTCCTCCGGCTTATATATTACTATAAGCTAGATTATATAATCTGTATGGGAAACAAACATGACCTTTTATGTAGAAGTGTGAAAAATATCTACAATTAATCGGCATGGGTGTTCTTTTGCCGTTTTTTGAATTAGCAAGTGGCTCTATTTCAAGAAAAAGCTTGGGCAAGTATGAGAAGGGGAACTATTTCATAAGACAAGCCGCGTGTGCATGTGTGGTCTTTTTTTTTGGGGGGGGGGGGGGGGGGGGTTGAGCCCCCTCAGCTCATATTGGATCCGCCCTGTGAAGTTAGTAACAAGCAATCAACTTTGTTCATTTAAAAAAAAACATAATTAATTGACTTTCTTCAACCATTAATACGTGCCATTTGAATTTGGCATAACCATTGACATAGTCTTACGGGATCACATACGGTAATGCTTAGCTTGTGGTATCTCTTGACAACAAACCGAAGAAGTTAGGAAACATCTCGAAAGGGTAGTTATATTATAAGATCATACCATTACGTCTAATCTTTGTTTGGAACGCCAAAAAAAAAAAGAAGAAAAAGGAAGGATCGATTACTTTGGCATTTTGTCCTAATTCTTCTAGCATTTTCATTTCAACACTATTTTTGCAGGAATTTGTATGATTTATGTGCTATTTGGTCATATTATCAAAGGGGAGTTTGTACCTCTCATCGAATGAGTGGCATATGCACAACTATTCATATAGTTTACAAACCTAACATTGCTTCATGTCACATCTATTGAAAAAGATAGAAAGTTATGAACTCCATCTAGTCGTAATGGGAGACCTGCTATAGGTCCAACTCTGCTGCCTGGCCAATTTTACGACTAGGCAAAACACAAGATGGAGTTTGTCACTAACAACGTGATGCTAAGAGTGACGGAGATCACATCATGCAGTCGGACTTATAGAATTTCTCTCGTAATGGCTAGATATTCACATGAATTTTCCCCAATTCAATGGATAATGTGGGTTATACCCAAGAAGTTAAGGCCTTTTTTGGAACGCATGAATTTCACAAAAATCGCACAGAGATTTTACAAAAAACAGTTTAATTTCACAGAAAAAACGCATGAAAGGATTTTTTTTCTTCAATCCAAACGAGAGCTAAGTTTAATGTCTGTTGTGTAAATGCTACTACTACATGGTCTTTTGGGGGGTGTTCGTTACATGGGGTCTAAAATTTAGAGGGAACAATCTTGTCATTTAAGAGTATTAAATAAAATTTAATTACAAAACTAACTGCAGAACCCCTGGTCTAATTCGCGAGACGAATCTAATGAGGATAATAAACCGTGATTAGACGATAGGTACTGTAGCATTACTGTAGTATCACTGTAGCAAAACATAGATTAATTAGACTCGTTAGATTCGTCTCGTAAAGATGTACCTACCTGTAAAAAAGTTTTGTCATTAAATTTTATTTAATACTTTTAAATAATAAGATTCTCTTTGATGTGACAGGTCTAAAATTTAGACGGGATGCAACGAACGCACCCTTGGTCAGGTACTAAAATGCAAAAGCACCGAAAATTACACTTTGCCCCCATCGTCTTCCTCGGTCAGTCCTCTCGTCGCCATCCGAATCCAATTCAGACCAAGAAACCCTTTGCTCTCGTTCCTTCCCCTCCATCGGCGGCGGCGGAGGTCATGTAGCTCTCGTTGGACCGTCACAAGTCATTGCGTCTCCCTATTCAATTGGGGTTCCGCAGTTATTTTCTTCTTGTAAGTCTCTCTCCAACTACTTCCCCCAATTTAAGCTCTTCCGAGCTATCGGATTCGTCAGCGATAAAGCACCAATTGTTGGAATACAAAATATCTTCGATCTTCGACTTTACAGTTCCTGTTAGAAATTGACAATTTAGGTTTTGTTCCCCTTTCTCCTCACGTATAGATTCCAGTGGGGATGGAAGGCGGCGAGGGCACCGGATTCGACAGCGCCCTCATGAGGAAGCGCCGAAGCAACGCGGCGAGGCGGCCGAGGCCGGAGGGCGTCCCTGCCGCGGAGCCGCGGGACAACACCTCGTCTTCGTCATCCATGTCCTCCAGGAGCGGTTTGAGGAGGTTGTTGCCTTCGGATGAGAACGCCGCCGGTCCCGCCGGAGGTCTCCGGAAGCGAGAATTCCTTCTGAACGCTCCTGTGTCGGAGGGTGCCGCCGCCGGCAGCTCCAGGAAGACTGATGGTAGCCATGATGCACGTGTGTCTGAGGGAAATCGTGGTTCATCCTCGACCGATGACAAGCCGCTGAAGTTGAAGGTCAAGATCCGTAGTAATGTGTTAAAGAAACCGGACCCTGATTCGTCAGGGAAGCCACTATGGCCAGGAGATTCACGGCACCAGCAGAAGCATGGTAATCTGGTAAGTGTCCAGCAGTATGTGTTCATTTTGCGGTGTGCTTGCATTTGCATCTGATTGATGAATAGCTTGATTCGAGAGAATGCTAGCTGCCTTCAGATATCAAGCTCTGTTATGTAAATCTAGCCAATTAGACAAACAGTCTTTACATAGCTTTGCATGTAACAAACTCTTGTTTTAATTACTCTCTTTCCATGACATTGCCTTATTTGGATCCCTTTCGAATGTCTTACTCTTTTCTTGGCTCCAAAATAATTTCACGAATTGGTAACTGAAACAAAAAGGATGAATTGCTTGTAGATTGAAGGCACAAAAGATTCTGATAAGTCAGCCTCTTCACGGGACAAAAAAACCAGAAAGGTGAGGTCGATTGAAGAAACACTGGCTCAAGAACAACCAGCCAAAGTTCATAGAGAACCATCTTCAGAACCTGTCCGGAAGAGTAGGAGGCTTGCTAAAAAACCCATCTTGGACAGTGACTTGGATGAGGAGTATGATACAAGTAACCTTGAAACCGAAGACATGGAAGTCCACATTGAGCTTGAAAACAGAGGAGGAAGTAGCTCTAAGAAGAACTCCTCAAAGAAAGCTAAAAGCAGAGATGGCAAGAAAAGGCCAAGAGGATCATTGGATGGTGATGATACTGAAGAGGAGTTAGAAGAGGAGCCTACTTCTGACAGTGAAATTGATGCTGAGGATACAAAGCAAACACCAGTCAATGAATTACCTGCCAGTGTTAGAAGTGAACCTCTTACAACACGTCGTCGTGCCCTTCAAACATGGATGGATGGGAGCAGCAACAGCACCGTTGAGTTTCCTGATGGTCTACCACCAGCTCCTTCGAGAAGTACGTGCTAACTGTCTTGCTGTCCACAACAGTTTGATCTCCACCTTCATTCTACCGTTAAATGCATCTGAAACCTTTTTCTGTGGAACCAGGCAAGAAAGACAAGCTTTCTGAAGAGGAGATGCTCGCGAAGAAGGCAGAGGCTGCTCAGCGGCGCAAGATGCAGGTGGAAAAGGCCACTAAAGAAAGCGAGGTTGGTGAAATTCACATTTTAATATTCTCAGAATTTATTTAGTTTTTATTTGAAGGGTTTCTCAACTATGTTTATCTCTGCAGACTGAAGCTATAAGGAAAATTCTGGGCTTGGACTCTGAGAAGAAGAAAGAAGAGAGGAAACAGAAGGAGCGAGAAGAGAAGGTTCTTTGCATCATTTGATTGTGTTCAGTTTCCCTCATTAGCGTTAGTGTTTGTAGCAGCTTGCTGAAAACTTGATCCTTGCACAGGAGCGGGCAGCTAGAGAACAAAACCTAGCAGCAAACTCTGTCCGGTGGGTCATGGGTCCAACCGGCACCATTATTTCATTCCCAGAAGCAGTAGGCCTCCCCAGCATCTTCAACTCCAAGCCTCACAGGTAGCCCTCAAAACGTTAGCTCAGTTGTCTGAAAAGTTTCGCTAAGAACATCACCTCATGACACTTCATCTATGTTTGCACCATGCAGCTACCCACCCCCACGGGAGAAATGCGCTGGACCGTCTTGTCCGAATGCATACCGGTACAGGGACTCCAAGCTGAAGCTCCCCCTCTGCAGCCTGAAGTGCTACAAAGCTGTCCACGGGAACGCCTGAGGGGACTGTGTAGACACGACGAGTTCATATTCTGAAGGCTACAAGTTAAGGCAGGGCGCTCAGTCCCAATGTTGCTCATCTCTGCTTGACAACTGATGCAAGCGTCCATAATATCCCTAAGCTTCATGCAACTTGTAGGTAGAAGTAGAACCATAGGTTGTTTCAGAGTTCAGACTGCATCAGCATGTCTACCGGAGTATATTGAGCGTGTGCATCAGCATGTCTACTGGAGTATATTGAGCGTGTGCTTACATGTATTGGATATTCCCTTGTTGTCGTGCATACGTACGTAGTAGAAACCCACAATTGAGGAGAATAAGATTGTTTACATATCTGTTGCTGCACTGTTCGTACATTTTCATAGAGCTAAAAGTGGATTATTCCCTGGTTGTCGTGCATACGTACGTAGTAGAAACCCATAAAGATTGTTTATGTCTGTTGTTGCACTGTTCGTAATTTTTTATAGAGCTTAAAGTGGATTGCTCGTTCTGAAAACCAGCATTGTGGTATGAATCTTCCTGTGTACAGAAGAGGAAAAAAAAGGTTTAAAAAAAGTATAAATGGGGCATTCCGAGAATTGAACTCGGGACCTCTCGCACCCTAAGCGAGAATCATACCACTAGACCAAATGCCCTGTTATGATTATTACTTTTGTCAAACTAAATTTATACTAATTTAAATACTCTGGCTTAGTCAAAGTCACCAGCAGCTGTTTTGTAAATTTGTTTATAAAGCATTGGAGCTTCAAAATGCGCAACCCCCCCCCCCCCCTTCTCTCACTCGAAAGGCGTATTGTTTTTTGTGTCCCTGCAATGTGAGTATGCTAACAAATTAATCCATCCACGGATTGTGTTAGTCCTTTTTTCACTTTATTTTACCAGCCTATGTGGACCCCATATGTTTTTAGAAACACAGCCTATGTCAACCTGACGCAACTGCATGAGTTTCAAGCTACGCTGTTACCCAAACGGAGAGCGAAGACGTAAACTATGAACACGCAAGTTGGCTTCGAACACGGAGACTCAGCATCGACGCGTTGGGCGCCAGTGGGCAGCAGCCATTCATCCGGGCCCAGAGCCCAGGGCCAGGAGGAACCAGTCAGTGCCAGCCACCCGTCTGCGAATAGGCGTCTCTTTAAAGGGTGTCTCCGCAAAAACGCCGCCTCTTCCCCGGATCGAAACGAAGGCTCGGGTCCTCTCGCGGCGGCGGCGCACTCCTTCTCCTCCATCTCCGGCAAGGTGAGCTCCCCTCCCGTCCCCTCCTCTCCGCTCCTCTCACCGTAGCCCGATCCGGTCCCCGTCTCCTAATTGACCGCTCGCATATCTTGGGTTTCGATTTTTTTCGTTCCCGTAGCTTTCAAGAACCGCTCGGATTTGTCGTGCCGGTTGCCACCGGTGGATACCTTCTTCCGGTGAGGTTTGTTAGGTCGAATGAGGTGGGGGGAATTTACGTATTCCGTTTGGATGGGTTAGTTGGGACTTGGATGCGTAGACGGGGTTGGCGGTTCGGTTCGTGGGATTGGATCCGGGGCCATGGTTGTGCATCCATCCATTTTAGGGCAAACGTATTACGATGGTTCTATCCACATGCCTGGGTATCGATCCTGTTGACCTGTGATGGGAGAGGGCCATGTGTTAAATCATTCGGATGTTAATGGTTAGAACGCTGGGGAAAAAAAGGAATCTTTGTTGGAAGGGAATTGCTGTATGGTGTAATCTTCTGTGTAGTTTCGTTGCATCTGTTGGGGTGAGCTGTATTGCTATATGTATCCTTCACCATTCTGTGAACGCCCCGTGATCTGGACACGGGAGGGCTGGGTTGCTTTGCGTGGGGAAACGGCTCTGATGCGTCGTGTTAATGAGGGCTATATATTACCTTTGTGACAACTTTTCTGTTGAAATGGCTTGGGGATCTGGCTGCATTCACCATTACCTCTGGACGATGCATGAAGGTTGCCCATGTCTTTCTGACATTGTCTGATGGGGGGCAAATGCGATAGGGTTTGGGGTGTAGTCTTATTTCAGGTTGCCGATTATTCATTACTTGTTACATGTTTGTTTCTTTGCTTTGTGCAGTTCTGCCTCTCAGGCAGGGCTCAGGGCCCATTAGATAGGCTCTAACCTCGCACAATTCTGTTCAACACATGGAGTTGTTCATTTTTTTTCTTGTCAACATGTTAGAACTTAGAAGGCTGTATCAGCTATCAACCTAATTCTTGCCTTCCAGTTTCCACGACATTTTGAAAGCACCATTTCATGTCACATACTGTGGTACTGGTATTGAGATGCTTCGAGCATCACTGAAATTGCTCTACACTCACGCGCCTGAACATGTGTTTTAAGTGACTAAGCTATCAGAAGTGAACTGGATTGGGTATTTGACTGCATTTACTGTTGCATTCAGAGGATGCATAAACATAAATTACGTCTTCATGACATCATCTATTGGGAGTTGTTTCTCTTGGATTTTGGGGTGTAAAATGCTTCCAGGCCACTTTTTTCATCTCTAGTGCTATATCTATTGTTTTGTGTTGTGGACTTCAATGCTTCACTCTTCTTGAAGCAATATCCAGTGTGCATATGCAGTTAAGCCTCTTAAGCCAAGCCAACTGGATGACCACAAGGACCCCCCCCCCCCCCCCCCCCCCCCCAAACCCACCCACACACACAAAAAAAAAAGAGAGGATATTCTGAAGGCATTTTGACTTGTGCGCCCTCTCAAAAATATACCGCTTGTCTCACCGTGTAATTGAGTTCATCACGTCACATGCATTTTCATTTGCGATGCATTAAAGGATCATATCAGTGTATCTGCCGCTTTCCATTCTTGTAGCTTCTAGAGTAAATAATGTGCTGTGGTGTGGATACTTATAGGGCGTCCGTGCATGAGTATATTGTATCACGCGTTGTCGTGTGGATACTTGTAGAATACCTCTTCACTTTTCTTCGTGAATAACATGTGTCTAATTTATTGCACTGCATATATGGAATTGCTCAGCTGTCAGAAATAATAGTACATGCCTATGAGTTGTTAATATTAATGTTGCCTGCTGAAGCTTACCTGCAAACTGTGGTAAGGTTTACAAGGGTGATTCTTGTGTCCTAGCGGTGGGCACATCCATATATTTAGGTCAGTAGGGCTTGTACCTATAGGCTATCTGAAATTTTCTTTTCAAGCATGTCATAGCTACCTTCCAGTCGTTTCCTACCCAAAGCCTATGGTGCTCCTGGTGGGAAACTGCAAAACGACCAATGTCTCATGCATCCCTTATGTTTCCAAGACGGTTTTGTTTTGCTAGCAGGCAGTTCTTTATTTTTCATGTCACAAACAAGTCAATCTGATGCCTCTTTTTCTGCAACTAATTGAATTTAAGTGAACAGCTCTTTGATCGCTCTTGAGCTTATCTTATATTAACTTAATGTAAGTGCTCACACTCATTGGTCTTGTTGGAGCCTGTCTATAACTAATTGATTCAAAGTGAGCTTGCCTGTTGTTCCAGTTGAGTTTATCTGTAGTTTTGACTTAAAGTGAGTTTGCCCGTTGGCCTTTTTTTGAGTGTCTTCAACACCTAAGATATGCATCAATCTGAAGCTAAAGTTCTCCAAAACTCGGCATGTTTATTTCATATCTTATGAATATATTTGTTGTTTATTAGGCGATGAGTCAATGAAGCAGCGTTGCAGAAGTTCGATTCTGTTGTCTGTCTGTTTTGATTTTATTCTTGTTAGGTAGTGAACAGTTTGAGCTCTCACTATTGCTTATACTACTATACTAGGATGCTGATATTGTTATCTTTGATTTGACGCTTGGTAATAAGGAAATTCTTCCAAATAATTTGCTTTTAGGCATTTGTTGCTTTGTTTGACCACGATGGATGGGTTTTTGGGCATGAGTGACAGGTTAGGTGAAGGGTAGTTTCGTGTACTTTTGTTTATTGGTAGTATCAATGATTGATACAAATGTTTGAAGTGTTCCTTGTGTTACATGTTTGTTCTGTCCCAATCCATTAAGAAAATTTGGGGGTGTTCGGCGCATAGGGGTCTAAATTTTAGAGGGGTCTAAACTCTAGATAAGCTATATTAAATAAAGTTTAGTTACAAAACTAACTACAGAACCCTGGTCTAATTCGCGAGACAAATCTAATGAGGGTAATTACGTCATGATTAGATGATGGTACTGTAGCATGACTGTAGCAAAACATAGATTAATTATTCTCATTAGATTCGTCTCGTAAAGATGTACCCATCTGTAAAAAGGTTTTGTTATTAAACTTTATTTAGTATTAGATTCTCTTTGTTTAGAGGGCTCTAAAATTTAGCGCTAAAAGAAACGAACAGGGCCTTTGTGTGGTAGAATAGGGTAATTTTAGGAGGCACGGGCAGGAACACATGTCGTGGTTTTTGTTATAATTTTTTCTCAGACTGTTTCTAGTCAAACCCTCTACGGTTTCTGCAAACCTTGTTGCATAGATTTGCCTTTTGTACAATTTTGCATGAGGGCCATTCATTCTTAATTTTCATTTTTTAATCTTATCATTTGTTCCTCATGACTACTATATTGGCTCCACTTTTACTATGTATAAACCATCTCAAACTTGCCCGTAGTCATGGTTAATCATACAATGAGAATGGGCCAAAATACGTTATGCTCTGTGCACATGTCTGCATTTGTTAAGAGTATCTTTCTACGTTAGTGGAGATCTGCTGTCTGCCTGTTGCTCCCACGAATCAACTCAAAGAATCTTCATTTCTTTTCAGGCATTTGTCATCTGACCTCAACAGCAAGCAAATGGCAGGTGGCAGGGTTGCACATGCTACCCTCAAGGGCCCAAGTGTGGTGAAGGAGATCTTCATTGGACTCACCCTTGGGCTGGTCGCTGGTGGCATGTGGAAGATGCACCACTGGAACGAGCAGAGGAAGACTAGATCCTTCTACGACATGCTCGACAAGGGCCAGATCAGCGTCGTTGTTGAGGAGTAGTTTTCGTGTCAGATCTGAAGTTGTCTCGTCTTTGTTTTGGCCTGTTATTTTCCTAAACTCTCTGGAGAGCATGATGAAGTGAAATGCTGTGGAGATTTGTCGTGAAAATAAGCATAACCATTTGAGAACATCAGATTTTTGTTTTCTTGTCATGAATGCTTCAAACATCTGGATGACTTCCCCTTGATGTTACTTTGATCTAGTTTACATAAATTTTTGTCATCATTTTGAGAGTGCTTCTGTTCACTACTTTCCTTTGAATGGGGAACCTAATAAATCATTTATAAATCTGTGTTTGACATAATCATGAGTGCATGAAGCACATAACTCTTGGCCTGTTGCACGCCCAGCTGGTGCTCTTTTATCTGATGATGTCATTGGTTTGGCCAATATAAGTTTTTAAGGTCTTATTGTGGCTTTCACCGTCATTTTCGCATTCGTCATGGAGGTAGTGGCCATTGTTTGATGCCCGTTCCATTTTGCTTCGATCACTTAGCAGGTGTAAATAATTCCTTGTTTGCTGGGTGAAGGAAAAACAAGGGCGGGCATGCATGTCGATGCATCAACGCATGTTGTCGTCATTTGCTTTTCCGATGATCCTTTTTATTTACTGCTTCGATGTCGAGCAATAAATCGAGAAACATACGAGCAAGCAAGCTGTCAGCAGACAGGATCCAGTGAAGAACTTTGCAACAGAAGATTTGCCCATACTTTGGTTTGAGCACTTTAGATGTTACTTTGCACTCAAGTTGGTTTGATGCCTTTCTCCTTGCTTTTCTGTTTTGATATGAACTGAACCTTTGCCATTCATATTTACTCCGCTTTTGCTGTTTGGGAAGAGATAAATATCTTAACCTAGCACATAGTTTGATCCAACTCCAAGCAGAGAAATCATTGAGACATACCATTAGATCTGATGAAACACAGGAATTGGAACAAGAAATCATACAATACTTATTCATCACATTACACATTACAGGACAAGGTACAGCACAAACGAACACGAAATTAGGCCTTACATAGGCATAATCTCTTACACACATAGAGACAACAGAAACAATTATTGAAGCAACCACAGTAGATAGATGCTAGATTATAACACAGCAGCAGCAGATGAATCCTTCTATTCTCTTGATGAAGCAGCTAGGTAGCAGATGTGATCATGTGCGCAACCACCTCTTCTCGTCTTCTTCCTGCCAACCGCAACAACAGCCAAGCTCCAGGTGCCTTGCCTCCACTCGCGGCGGCGGCGTCCTCAGTACTGGAACATGTACGCGGCGGTGGCGCCGCAGATGGGCATGGCGGCGGCGGGGCAGGGCAGCTGCCACGGGCGGAGCAGCGGGTCGTCGACCGGCATCTCCTCCTGGATGTCCATGGCGACGCCGCTGAAGTCCTCGACGACGCGGAGCACCTCGTTGACGGACCGCAGGCGGTCGCCGAGCTCGGCGGCGCGCGCGCGGAGCACCGTGTTCTCCTGCTCCACGCGCGCGTACTGCGCCGCGATGTCGGCGGCGCGCCCCGCCACGCGCGCGTTCTCGGCCTGCAGCCGCGCCACCTCCTGCACCAGCTCGTCCAGGTGCTGCTGCTTCCGCAGCCTCGACCGCCGCGCCGACTCGCGGTTCGACAGCCGGCGCTTCTCCCGCCGGTGCGTGTCGGCGGCCGGCGGCGAGTCGCCGTCCGAACCGGACAGCCTGCCCCCCGGGAGCGACAGCGACGACGACGACATCAAAGAATTTTTTTTCTTTCTACTACTCCCGCTTCTAAGAAGAAGAAATCCTACCAAGCTTTCACCTCCCAAATTCCCTACTGCTGCTGCTGCTGCAATTATTCGCCGATTCTTCAAAAACCAAGAACGAACGAAGAAAGACTAAGGAAGAACGGGGAAGGAACTAGCAATGACGGATCCAGGCCAATTATGAGATCACATAAAACCAGTAGAGGAAGACAACCGAGAAGGAGTGGAGGAAGCAGGAACGGCGCAAGTGAGTGGCGCTCTTCATAAAGCTCAGAGATTTGACATCAATATGCTCCTTCCCGGCCAAACCATGGCCAGCGAGATCGAAACCTCCCTCCAGCGCAAGAAACCCCAGAGAATCCCAAAACAAGCTTTGGATCGTCGGCCGAGATCTACCAAGAACAGCAGTTCTTGGAAGAAGGGGAAACCTGGAACCTAATTGGGGGAGGCTTATCTGCTCGAAAGCACTGCAATCGAGCGGAAAGCTGAGCTAATCGAGGAGGAATTGGGAGGAGTGAGATGATTGGAAGCTGGAGCTGGTTGGGGAAGAATGGCTGCCACTCGATTGGAGGAGCAGAAGAAGGAAGGGGGAGGGGATCAGGTGGGGTGGGGGGCGTTATTTAATGCCACGCCGGGGGTATTTCCGTAAACTTAACTCCAGGGGTGTTTCTGTAATATTCGTCATGGGAGGTTGCGAAACTGTTGTAGACGAAAGAAAGATGGGAGAGAAAGGGGAAGGAATCTTTACTAGTCTGGTCATGGGCGGCTGTCAATGGACCTGCTGCGGCGGTGCACGGTTTGGTTTTATTCGTGCATCATGGGTGAACTGCTAGATCTACAATTGGTGGTGTACCAGGGGCGCGCGGTATCGTGGTTGATTGATTTAGAGTCTAAGAGCAACTCCAGCAATAGACTCTAAATCAAGACCCCTACTTTCAATTTAGAGGCTGGCATGTAAAAATAGGAGCCCAAAAAGTTGTTTCAACTCCAGCAGTAGTGGCCCAAAGACCCTATTTTGTGTAGGACCCATTTGTCAGAGTTAAAAAAAAAAAATCCATCTTCTTCCTCCCGCACCGCTCGGCCGCAAGCTGCAACCCGCGCCCGCCGCCCGCCGCGCGCCAGTCGCGCCCGCCAGGTGGTGATGGAGCGCAGGATTTGGTGCTGCAGCTGCTCGATTTCGTCCAGCGCATCCTGCCCCAGCCGCGTGCCGAAGCACATGTACACCAGCAGCTCGAACATGGCGCGCCGCAGAAACGGCCGCAGCTCGACGACGACCTCGCCTCCTCCGCTCTCACGCAGGAGGTTGTCGACGAGGGCGTCGCAGGCTCAGTGTTTTCTAGCAAAGCTGAGAGCGTTGCTAGAAATCAAACTGAGAACTCTGTCGTGTCTCAGTTAAGCTCCCCAAATAGAATTTTTGAAAAAAGTTCAGAAGTGACTTGGATGCACCATGTGGATTTCCTCGCATGGCAGGAGCAGATCTCTATGTATAAAGTCATGTTGGCGTGACGATTAAGAGAGATTGGTGTCAAAGCTCGATCAAATGAAACTGAATTGGGAATTCATCATCAATTGTTGACAGTTCTTCGTCTTCCCTCTGAACTTGGGCTCTTTCAATCCGTTCCCAAATTCCTCCCTCCCTGTTCTTCCATCGTGATCGACATTGGAGACCGGAACACGAGATCTCTGTTGCGGCACATGCACGACGTCGCCGTCATGGGTGCCATCGGCATGGGAATGGGCTTCTTCCATCAGCCGCCGGCGCCGCACTACGTCCTCCACGACGCCGTGCCCATCGCCGCCGCGCCGGAGGAGGCCGCGTACGTGCACCACCACAACGGTGTCCAGCAGCAGCAGAACGTCAAGAACTTGGCCAGGAACACCACCGCCGGCGGTCCGGCTAGATACGGCGGCGTGCGGGAGGAGGGAGAGGAGAGGAAAAAGGAAAAAAAAGAGAAAAAATGAAAAATGAAAAAAATGGTGGGGCCCACGGATGAGGGGGGAGGTGGGAGGACCCTGGGAATGAGGGCTTGGAGGTGGAATTTGAGAGGGCATGTAAAATGAGGGCTCAAGTAGGGTCCTTGCTGGAG
This sequence comes from Eragrostis curvula, assembly GCA_007726485.1. Lineage (NCBI taxonomy): Eukaryota > Viridiplantae > Streptophyta > Magnoliopsida > Poales > Poaceae > Eragrostis > Eragrostis curvula. The sequence goes on from CM017444.1 coordinate 13,340,421, forward strand.
TTGATTTTTTTGACTCAAGACCTTAAAAATAGAGTAGGGTCCCAAGTAGGAGCTTTGCTGGAGTTGCTCTAATAGAGTATCTTATGTTTGCGGCGGTGTTTAGGTGGCATGGTTGATTGATTTAGAACGTAATAGAGTATCTTATGTTTGCGGCGGTGTGGTGTGACATACATTTTTTTGGGGTAAGCTTGGACTTGCGCTGAAACAAGGGTATAGTATTTTGGCATGTTGTTCATGGCACGAGTGAGTCGACATAACAAAATAATAAAGCTATTGATGCTATAATACGATTTTTGCATCTAAAAAATACCATGTTATTGGTTATGAACTAATAGATATAGTTGTTGAAACTTTGCGGCTAGTCTCGATGGTAACCTTTTGTCGGCACCATTAAAGAAGAACCTTCGTTCCACTTGCGATTACCGATTTATTTATTAGAGGGAGCCGTAACACGAATGTGGAGCCGTATTCCTTTTTCAATATTTTACCTTGTCACTCTGAATTCAAAAGTAAATCAGACTAATAAATTAGTTTCTTTCGTCACAAATAAGATCTTATAGCAATGGCTACTTTATTCTTTTGCATGTTGTCACAATTCATGTTGTTATTCAAGCGATGCATATGTTCTATCAACTAAAAAATTGCAAGTTTTTCATTTTCCATCTCTTTCCCTCTACCTTTGACTTCAAAACTAAAGCAGTCCTAATTAAACTAGATGGGTCTTTAAGTTGGAACAATTCTGCACCTCTCAACAATCTTTTATGTGAAAATGGAGTGCATGCTAGGTAAGAATCAGTTCCCCTCGAATTGTTTATATTTGCACCATGAGATCACTTTCAATACTCGGTTGGTTTGCACGAAGCCACGGACCACATGAGCCGAGCCCCAGGTATTTTCTACCAGTAATGCCCCTGCAAGGAATCTTGCACTTTCCTAAAAGTGCAATCAGAACCCAACTAACCAGGGTCAGGCAAGGATATTTCCTTTCGCACGTACTCTGCGGGATATTTTTCCTCTCGCTTTGAGGCGAAGTTACCGCGCACGAATGTAGGGGATTATGGGTTTTGGAAGCACGGAACAAATCCATTTGGTGAGGTTTTCAAAATAATAATCTGATACTGTCAGAAAATTTATCCTCCAAAAAAGAAAATTTATCCTCCAATGCATTTTTATATCTTCCAAAGGAGGGTAACAAATCTTGGCACCTGTATTTGCACCCCGAAAATCAACAGCATGCATGCAATTCTTATTCTTTTGAATACAACAACTTCAAAATTACCTATGCTATATTTCCCATTATTAGTGAGATGAAATTTAGGCATTACAGCATAGCAAAGCTGAGTGGTTCCAAAGAAAAAAAGGGCATCTTCTAGGTTCAATGCATGCTCTAGGCGCAGCACAGTAACATCACATTAGTACCCCTTATTATAAGTCTTATCAGAACCGAAGGACTCCAATCCTTCAAATTCAAGGAACACATTCCGTGCATAAGCTTTAATTTGTCGGAAGTACCAAACTTACTCATATATGTTCAATTAATATATACAACCATTATAATTTGTGTTTATAGGTACAACGTTTTGGTGTTACAAGATGAATTTGAATCACCCAAGTTTCTCTATGCATGACGACACGTGCTAGCATATGAGATAGATTAATGTGATAGAATATTTCCAGCCACAATAGTCCCATCAAATTAAAGTTAATTAGAACAAAACCGCAGCTATAGTTTTTGTTATCATGTCCAGCAATTCAATTGACTTTTTGGGCCAATTGCCCTACTATACTAATCATTCACTAGCCAACCTAGACGATAAGAAGAAACAAAACATCACGCTCACTCTATCCCAAGTAATTTTATTAATTGTTTCATATATCAGCCAAGAAAAACTCTGGAGAATCTCATGAAGCTTATGATCATTTGGGAAATAGTTCGTGGGATGTGGGAAGACGAGTCCAAACTATACTAGACCACAAACAACTATGTGAGCTGGAATTTTCTCCTTTATTTATTTGTTCTGAGAGGGAAAAACAGACAGGGAAAAAGGAGACAAATTTGGGTGCGTTCGGCGCACCCCCTCTAAAATTTAGAGCATGTCACATCAAAAAGAATCTTGTTATTTAGGAATATTAAATAAAATTTAATGACAAAACCTTTTTGACAGATGAATGCTCATTTCGAGACAAATTTAATGAGCCTAATTAATCTTTGTTTTGATACATTGATGCTACAGTAATGCTACAGTAACCATCGTCTAATCATGGTTCAATTACCTTCATTAGATTCGTCTCGCGAATTAGACCAAAGTTCTGTAGTTAGTTTTGTAATTAAACTTTATTTAATATAGCTTATCTAGAATTTAAACCCCTCTAAAGTTTAGACCCATGCAACAAACACTCCCAAACGTGGCCACCTCAATTGGTACATTGTGCAGGGTCTACTATGTTTGGGCCTAACATTGTGGGGCCCGCCTCACTTGAATGTGATGCCTCCATGATTGCCTATACGAATAGGGCTTTTGTACATTTCTTGTGTAAGATGTCAAGAGTAAAATATTTGTCCAAAGTTTAAGAAAATAAGGAAAAGTGTAGCAATAACAGTGTAAAACTATAGCTTTCGTTCGATATTGGACCTGGAATTTTAAGTGTGAAAATTGTTGTACAGATGTTTTTAAATACAGATGCATGGTAACTTCTAAAAAAAATAGCAAGGTCAAAAAGATCTTATCATAGAAAATAAATAAATTACTTGGTCGGTGGGCATCCACAGGTACAATTGCACGCGGCCGCCCACATGATCTTCATATAAAAAAATTGCTGCAACCAGTACTACACTGAGAGGAACGCCGTTGCCAAGATTCTCAGGTATATTCCACAAATTAAAATTCATTTCTCGGCTTGTCTGGAAAGTATGCATCTCATGTTTATGCCAATCGATTGGTTCACACAAGAATGCAGCATTAAAAACCTAAAAAGAGGATTTGGATGTTTACATGACAACAACAAGTTTGCTCCAGTTGGGTTCATATCGTTCAATGGATTTTGTATCATGGTTACTAAAGACTTAGTTAGGTAAAATATAAATTAATAATAATGCACATTGTGGCCAGAGTAGTGAGTTTGCTTATTCATCCCAGAAATCAAAGCTAGGTTTTTGGTGTTGTTGTTGGAGCACTAAGAAAGCACTAAATTAGCAGTTATTTGCAAGGTTTTTTTTTTCGCTCTATCTGAATATGCCATATTGTCGTGAGAGACGATGCTAGGTGCTACTCCGTACCATGTAGCTGCTTGAAAGGAAAATCACTATAATAGCTTTTTCACTGTCTCTCAGAAAGTAACTCGATCCTACCAAGTTTTTTAGTGGACTGCATTTGTTTTGCCATCCAGAACGTAACACGAAACCTTACATGTAAAGTGACTTCGTGATGCGGTTTGCTTAGTCCTTCCTTAATGTTCCAAAACATTTTTTATGAATGGGATTATGGGAATTGGTCTACCTAAAGACAAACAATTTATCGTTGACGTGAATGCTCACCACTTTAATTTTGCAGCAAGAATATTAGGCCAGAAAATTTTAATGTGAATTAGACCAGCAGTACTAACCATTCCATTTTATCTGCTGTACACTCTTTAGTAACTCTTGCGTAACTTTGTACTCCACTAGCTCAAGCTTAAATCTTGAATTATTGTATGCATGGCGGCCATATCAGTCAACCATAGCAGTTTCATATAAAAGGGATAAGTAGTAGTAGAAGAAGAAATATAAGAGCAAATAAACAAAAAAAAGAAAAGAAAAAGGTTAGGCATGAGGAGTGTCCTAGTGGACCACTAGTTCTCTTTGAATCAAAAGTTCAGAACAAGTGTAGCTGCCTTTCCTTTACTCGAAATTCAAAAACGAATGGCGTCTTTATACCATTGTTGCTTCAGTTCTAGTATATATAGCACACCTTTTCCATTGTTCCGGAGGATTATCCATTCTTGCAGAAGTTTCTTAGCAAGCAAAGAGTGCCACGTCTTCCACATTTGCTAGTACATGTTTTGACTTAATTTTCTTATGGTACATCCATCACTCGAAAGCAATTAAAAGCATGTCCCTCTCTTTCCATGGTGCAAAAGGAGCTTTGCCAAGCAGCCATTTAGGCACGAAGTCCCAACAATCATCTTACTTTCTAAATGGAGTTCTTCTGATCATCAAACAAGAGGAAAACCTAACACAAGGGAACAAATGGCAGTTCAGATCACAATCTCTATGAACTGAAGCATGAGGCACATGTAGAGACAATCTCTATATACAAGAATACGACCAACAAGCTTTTGCAGAGACCTCAAAAACTTATGCTAGTTGGTGATGGAAAGATTTGATAACCTAACACTAAGTAAAGAAAAAAATGTCCCATTCAAAAAGGCAACACACAAATAAGAGAAGATGAACAGAAAAGCCGTTGTGGGCCATGGCTTGTCTCTCAAAAGAGCACCATAAACGTGCTTGAATCCAGTGGCCACTTCGGCATGTTGCTATGCACTGATTTGCTAAATCTTCTCTGCTTTCCGACCACGTTTAAGGTTAGGTCTAACTCTCGAGAAAGGTCCTCATTTTGGTACCACCAAGTACTAACGAGTGCTCCGAATTCTAGATTGTCAAAAAAAAAAAAAAGGTAACAAACCAGTATATATTTTGGTTATGTGCCTAGATAGGAACTTGTCTTCTTTTTCTGCCTTTTCTGCAATGTTTGATGTGTTGAGTTTTTGAATAATGAGATTTTATTCGAGCAATGCCAGCTAGATTCCCACTTTGAATTACTATTTGACAAATTAGATTCAACAATGGTGAAGCCACATGAACTCATTGGTGTCAAATGGTTTTCCGAATTATGCACGTAAAACACTGTTTACCAACGTTGTTGACCCCGTCGGCGAAGCTTCCGAACACCGGCGAGCTCGAACGTTGGCTTCACCTCTGAGATACAGAGTCACGAAAGTGGCGGTAATAACTAGGCGATTGCTCAAAGTTTGAAATCTTGCATCCAAAGAAAAGGAAAAAAAGGTGAAACCATGGTTATAACAGTAACTAGCAGTGCCGCCAGCTCATGCAGGGGGACAATGGTTTGAGAAATTTGTGCATGCAGTGCTGTTGATGGTGATGGTGGTCTGAAAGTGCATGCATCCACGTGTGGCATCCCACGTTTCATCCTTCTTCTTTTTTTACTTTTTTATTTTGTGTTGACAAAACCAATCAGCTAACCATGATTTTATTCCATTCATCGATGGATAATCGAGTTAGACCAAGAAATCAAGTTGACTCAACTGTGGCCGGGATAACGTTTGAGGAAAGATCTATGAACTACACATAGAGGACAGATGATAGGTACACTGAACCATCTGCAAGTTACAGCCGCCAAATACGGAGACCTTGAAGATGAATATGTTCTCTGCAAGTGCACATCATCATGAAGAAAATGGTATGCCTATCCGTATCGTTACAAGAATAGTACTTGAATTAGTCCTAGGACTGAAAGGAGACCTCGCAATAACCAGGACATTTCTTTGATGAGGTGTGGTTACTTTTTGATGGGATAATTGCTTTTACCTGTTGCAACGATAACATTCTTTTTTTTGGGGTAGAAGTCACATCAATAACCACAAAGGCCAATTCAACTCCTGCCGTTTAACTCAGGCCCAAACTCGCCACGCCTGCGGAGGCTGAACAGCCCATTTAAGGCCAACCTAATCTAAGCCCACTCAAGCGCCAACAGGGCCCACTTACGCTTCCCGCTCCCGCCGCGCCGCCTCCCTCCCTTCCCGCCAAAACCCTCCCTCTTTATTCCCCTCTTCCCGCCACATCCTCCTTTCCCCCAAACCCTCCCATCTCCTTCCCGCCCGCGCTCTCCTCTGCCTCTCTTCCTCCCCGCCGCAACCGTCTCCGTCGCCGGCGCCAGGATGAAGGCCCCCGACTTCGCCGCCGAAAGAGGTACGTGCTGCTGTGGCCTCCTCCAGAAGCTCCTCGGATGGTTTCTCGCGGGGCGTTCGTTTATTCCTGGAAGGTTCTAGAATATTCTGTGACGGAGCTCTGTTTTTGGTGTTTGGTTTGTGTATGCAGCGCTCGCCAAGGACTTCCTGACCAACTTCACCGGCCCCCATGGCGAGCCCAAGTACATGAACCTCCTGGTATGCTTGATCTCCTCTCTTTCCCGTGTTCGAGGGCCTTCAAGATCCAATTTTGTTTCTCAATTCCTCGCTAATTTCCCTCTAATTGCAGCAAGATGTGGCGAACCGGAAGATCCGGGCTGTCCAGATCGAGCTGGACGACCTGTTCCATGTACGAATCCCTCACCTTCATGAAATCCAGTTCCGTTCCTTTTTTTCCCTGAAGCAATAAGTGATTTTGGGTGCGAAATGGCTATCTATTGTTGTGCAGTATAAGGATTTGGATGAGGAGTTCTTGCAGCGGGTCACGGAGAACACACGGCGCTACATTGGCATCTTCGCCGAGGCCATTGACGAGCTCATGCCGGAGCCCACGGAGGCATACACAGTCGATGAGGACAGGGACATCCTGATGACGCAGCGTGTGGATGAGGGGGTTGATGGTGGTGCAGATGGCACGGATCCCCTGCAGAGGATGCCACCGGAGATCAAGCGGTTCTTGTAAGCTTACTGGTCTTATGTTTCTTTGTCTGTCCTGGGTTTCAATTCAGGTTAACTGATTAACTAAATAGGGTATTGCATATTATGAAGAAGAAATAATAAAATGGTGTGCTGTTATCTAAGGTATATGATTTGGTTTGGTAGAAATTTGTAGAATATCTGATAGATTCAGAGGATATAAACATGTCCTGCAATCTTTGAGCTAAATATGAACATTTGTGTCTTAATTTCTTGTTAACACTTTTCTTAGTTGTCTTGTTGATTCTTGGAGCTGCCTAATTCAATACCCCTAATTGGAACTGTACTCGCTGTGATTTCTCATGTCTATCCAATGTTCAGGCTTTGTTGACTGTTATCTAAACATAATTTTGTTTGGCATTGTAGTGAGGTTTACATCAAGGCGTTCTCAAAGGTGACTCCACTCACCATTCGGCAAGTGAAGGCATCTAACATCGGACAGCTTGTGAAAATATCTGGAATTGTGACTCGCTGCTCGGATGTGAAGCCCTTGATGCAGGTTGCTGTTTATACCTGTGAAGAATGTGGTTTTGAGATATACCAGGTATTTAATCTCCTGTCAGATTTTCTTTTTATTAAATTATCATGGAGCAACGCGGGACATATTCCTGATGGCATTTCTTTTTGGTGCCTTGTAAATTGTAGAACAGAGTAGTGTCATACTGAGCATTTTATCCAGCTGAAATCTCTTTTTGCAATTAATTGTTCATTTTTTTCTGAATTTGACAGGAAGTGACTTCTAGAGTCTTTATGCCTCTCTTTGAATGCCCATCCCAGCGATGCAAGCTGAACAAGGCAAAGGGGAATCTAATCCTTCAACTACGAGCATCAAAGTTTTTGAAATTTCAGGAGGTAACCTTTACTCACACTCAATTCAAATATGGATATTTCAAATGCAAAAATCGTACTCAAATTTAGGTATATTAAGATTCCTATTCCATATAACTGCAACATTGACTTGCAGGTGAAGCTCCAAGAATTAGCAGAGCATGTGCCGAAGGGCCACATCCCTCGTTCTCTGACTGTTCATCTAAGAGGAGAGCTGACTAGAAAGGTAAAGAAAATACTTTGCTTTGATCAGTTTCCTTTGTGGCTTTGTAGCATAACAGTCTCTACTTTTCTGTTGTTAAATGTTTAGATCTGAAAGTAAGTTGCTTTCCTTGGTTTAATGAATTCAGTAATCAAATGTTTTCATGAGCACTAAATGCTCACAAGAGATATTCAGTATTATATACTAAGTATGAAATGTTGCAGGTTGCACCTGGAGATGTGGTTGAGATGTCAGGCATTTTTCTCCCCATGCCATACTATGGATTTAGAGCTATGCGTGCAGGATTAGTGGCTGATACTTATTTGGAAGCAATGTCTATCACCCATTTCAAGAAAAAATATGAAGAGTAAGTCATACTATGCGCATGTTGTGCAATCTATTTGTCTTGGCAGGTGTCTGATTAGTGATTGTAAACCGTTACAGGTATGAACTTAAAGGTGATGAACAAGAACAAATTGATCGATTGGCTGAGGATGGTGATATCTACAATAAGTTGGCAAAGTCCTTGGCACCTGAAATATTTGGCCATGAAGACGTCAAAAAGGCACTGCTGTTGCTACTTGTTGGTGCACCCCATCGGAAGCTTGCAGATGGCATGAAGGTATGTATGCTATTCGGTATCAGGACAACCTAAAGTTGTGCCACGATAGCTTTGCTCTCTCCAGCTGCTAACATGTGAACATTGGCTGTAAATGTACAGATCAGAGGAGACCTGCACATATGCCTGATGGGCGATCCTGGTGTTGCAAAGAGTCAACTTCTGAAGCATATCATCAATGTTGCTCCAAGAGGAGTGTATACCACTGGACGTGGGAGCAGTGGTGTTGGTCTTACTGCTGCCGTTCAGAAAGATCCCGTTACAAATGAGTTTGTCCTCGAGGGTGGAGCACTGGTAAGACTCGGACCTTTTGAATTACGATTCCATATTTCACTGTATGTCTCTTTTCCTGTGAACCTTCAAGCCTGTCTGCTTCTTTCACAAGTTTGTACATGAACTTTGTTCTCTAGTCCTGTCTTTGTTTTTAAATTGAACACCAGTTGAGATTTTGTACGTGTCATACCGGTAAACATACCATTTCACCCTGTAGGATTCTCCTTATCTCTACAAACTGTATTAGCACGATAAAAAAATTGTTCAATAAAGCAAAGGGATACAATCTTATTATTAATCTCATAGTGCAACTTTTGGTGTTTCAGGTGCTGGCAGATATGGGTATTTGTGCAATAGATGAGTTTGACAAGATGGAAGAGTCAGACAGGACAGCGATTCATGAGGTTATGGAGCAGCAAACAGTTAGCATTGCCAAGGCTGGCATAACCACCTCTCTTAATGCAAGGACTGCAATTCTGGCTGCTGCGAATCCAGCATGGTAAAGATTTAATCTGAACATTGCCTTTTTTTTTCCATACATCCATCATGATTCATGATAATTGACATTGTTATTAATCATGCAGGGGAAGATATGATATGAGGAGGACTCCAGCTGAGAACATAAATCTACCTCCAGCACTTTTGTCTCGGTTTGACCTCCTTTGGTTGATCCTGGACCGTGCTGACATGGAAAGTGATCTTGAAATGGCAAGACATGTGGTTCATGTACATCAAAATCTTGAATCACCTGCGCTGGGATTCACACCACTTGAACCATCTGTTCTGAGGCAAGCACATTATTCCTATAGTTGCATTGTTCTGTCAGAGTTGCACTACTTAAGTGATAGGGATTAGAAAACTATGTAGTGCTTTGCTATCATTTACAATTTAACAATCTTTATCTGATCACAGAGCATACATATCTGCTGCGAGAAGAGTCATTCCTTCTGTTCCTAGAGAGCTAGAGGAATACATTGCAACTGCATATTCCAGCATCCGCCAAGAGGAAGCGAAGTCAAATGCGCCACACTCCTACACAACTATTAGGACACTCTTGAGCATACTACGCATTTCTATTGTAAGTAAATTTACTACAGTGTTTCCATTTTTAATAACACTACCATCTGAAAAATTCTCTTGTAATAACATGATGCTGATTTCTTTTTCAGGCCTTGGCAAGGCTTAGGTTTTCAGAAACTGTAGCCCAGAGTGACGTCGATGAAGCACTGCGATTGATGCAAATGTCCAAGTACTCATTATACTCAGATGATCGTCAACGGTCTGGCCTCGATGCAATTTCTGATATATATTCCATCCTGAGAGATGAAGCGGCAAGAACAAACAGCATGGATGTGAGATATGCTCATGCTCTTAACTTGATCTCCAGAAAGGTACAATGTCTAAACCCACCAACTAGTACCATTTCTGCAAATCAATATGGCCTGATTGCCGACAATAATTGAATTCTGCTCATATGTTTGTGAAACACAGGGGTATAGCGAGGCTCAATTGAAGGAATGTTTGGAGGAGTATGCGTCCCTGAATGTGTGGCAGATCCATCCGAACACCTTTGACATCCACTTTATTGACGCCTGATGCAGGATCTGACCTTGATAGGATGGAACATACAGAGTTTGAAGCTTCATGCGTGGCCAGGGTGATGAAAGCAATTGATAGACCTAACAAGCTTGAAAATGTAATAGCGATAGTGAACATGGCATTTCCTGATTAGGGCATGCTAGGCAGTTCTGCTTGTGACAATTGTGCTAGTAGAGCCATATTCTTGTCAACCGTATTAGTTTCATCGTAATTTAGCAATCTCCTTGTTTGACACTTGACATAGAAGTGTACATGTGTTGTGTACTATTTCCTTATTCATTGGTGTGCATCAGTGCATTTCTGACTCTTTGTTGGTGTCCGAACGGTGATGCAAGTATGCAACACACCATGGCATGTCTCATTAGCGGGATTAGAAGATTTAGACTAACCCTCGTCCCTACACGAATTCAAGAGCAAGCCTATTCAACATGTTACTTCAAGTTGCATGGTAGTATTGATGAGATAAAATCTTCATGAGATGATTTATTCAAGTGAATAGCTTCTGTTTCTAACACTACCACCACATGGCTTTCTAGAGGAAATAGTAAGACAAGTTGTACCATAAGACAACTTGTCCCATATTCTCAGAAGAAAAGACCAAAGGACAGTCATCTTGAGGAAGGTTGAAGCATATTCTATAGCAGTCGCAGTATAATCAGGAAGCATAAAACCTGTACCTTTCCGGCTCATGTCACTGAAGGGTCACTGAGGCATTGCTCATCTGACCCTCGTCAACAGCGATGTCATCAATCGCCGCTATGTCTTGGTGGGCCTGGCAGCATGGCAGCAGAAGGCTCTGCAGTTCGCGGGCGCCGCAAGCTCCCCGCAAAGCAGGCGTCTCGCGGATTAGATAAACGAACGAACAAACTAGCGTCCGCCGTCGTAAGAAACTATTCATTTCTTGTACTCCTTCGTCCTAGTTTATTTGTCCATTCTAGGTGTGTTTTCTGATATCCAGATTCATAGAATGTTCAATAAATTTGGATAGACAGGTTGTTCCATTTCAGATAATGTTGAATGAACCTGGTACAGAGCAAGAATGCCAAGTATTTTTAGACAGAGAAAGTATTATTAAAGATACATAACTTTCATGTTTGTTTGAGGGGGAAAAATGACATGTATATCATTGAGGGTTAAGGTCATGAGTTATACATGAAAAAGCTCGAGAGGCGGGCAAGAATGTTGCAGCTTAAAACATCGTTACGTGTCTTTGTACTCCCTCCGTCCCTAAATATAGGGCCTTTTAGCTTTCAAACAAAAAATAGTCAAGGGGATAAAAGACTACCATACCCTTCATTTTTAACTCAACTCACACCTCTACCAACCCTCCCACCAACCACAGAGTTTGTCTTATATGCAAAACTACCTATATTTAGAGAAAAATATCGAACTCCAAAACTACCTATATTAAGGGATAGAGGTAGTATGAATGATTGCTGGGTCTTATGGCGAAGTTAAAGGCACGAGAGTGCTTTTTGTAGGCAACTCTATTCTAGACAATCATGGAGTCCACATACAAGCCGTTTCCCGTTCCAATGATATCCTTACGCCTCTAATTTTTCTCATTTCGACAATATATTGTTTAATGTAAATCAATCATACGCAAGGTCGGTTGTTGTCTTTACAAACTTAGTAACCTTGGTTTTGTAGTAATAGGGTTACTTATCCCAAAATTGACTCAGTAGTTTATTTATAATCGAAACGTACATTGGATTTTTTGGATTTTGGGTTCCATTGATTTTATTAGTTTGGTCTCTAAGTTGTAAATTTTTTATGCCCATGACCAAAAAGAGACCACGAAATTTCATTGGTTTTTGTATTTATACTATTGCAAAAAAAATATTAGTAGTTATATTGTTTGATATTACTTGTTAAATGCATGTACGTCCATCAAGAAGAAACTTCTTCAATGTCACACTAAAGTCAAAATTATGCACATTAATGCCTGAATAAATGTATATTTTAGCGTGTGATTAACAACGCTGGTGCCAAAAAGTTCATGGTGCAAATTGTAATAGGAGCATTCCTTTTCATAATTGTGCAAAAATCTTCAGTGTAGTCTACTCCAAAATTACGGTCAGCAGATGAGCATACATCGGCTGAATATGGATGTTCTATCGCTAGAATGACAAGCTTAAAGTGTACATAGTCCTTACGCTAGGGCCAACACTCCCATAAAAGGTGAATTCGCAAGGGAACAGGATGAAATCGAATTCCACCAAACCAACAAAGGCAGTATGTCGTACTATCTTAAGTAAATGCCTCACAATTGTACGTTGTGAGTTTGGATATAAGAAATAATGCATAAGAAAGGTCATGAGAAGTCCTTCAGAGTCTGCTCTCCATGTCCCATCTAATATTAATTCTCCATACAAAAACACTTTGAATCACACTCATCAACATGGGTCCAATAAAAATGGATTTAACAATTATATTTGAGCAGCTCTGACTGGGAGTCCAACACATGCATAATATTAGCTCCATGTGTGTGTTATGTAACTAGAGGCATTTATAGCAACTCTAGCGGTTCTTTTAAAACTTATGCATCAAATTTTGGTTTAGAGGATGCATCAAATACATTTTCAAGATTTAATGCACATTCCCTTTTCGTGGATCCTACCCTGCCACTTCATCACCCAACCATTTCCTTTTTCGTCTTTTTCTTACTCCCACCGTCTCCAAAAGACTGTCGTTGTTGACTTTTTGGTATTATGTTTAACCTCTTGTCTTATTCAAAATTTTCATGCAAATATCAAAACAAATATGTCATGATTAAAGTATGTTTAATAATAAAACAAGTTATAAAAAAAATAGGATTTGCATAAAAAATTTGAATAAGACAAGAGGTCAAACACAATATTTAAAAATCAACAACGACAGTGTTTTAGTGACGGAGGGAGTAGTCATTTTTTTGCCTTCGTATGCACCAAATGACAATTTTTGATAGGATGGGAAATGGGAACTGCTGCTCTTAGAGTCTTGGGCTCCGACAATTGAGGACATTGGGTGAAATTTGAGTGAAATTTCCAAGTGCGATTTCCCTTCCTCCCCTGCCCTGCTACCTACTGGTCACGCGCTCCATACTTGTTACGGAATGACGAGACTGCCCCTAGCTCATCTCCCCCTCTTCTCGCCTCACGCCGGCGCCGCCTCCCCTGCCCGTGCCCTGCTACCGCCCGCGCGCCGCCTCGCCTGGACCCCGGCGACGATGTCGGCGCCGGATTTGGCGCGGGCGAGCGGGGAGTACCCGTCCCCGGTGTCCCCACCCTACCCGGCCGCGTCCAAGGACGTGGAGCTCCGGCGCGCCATGACCGCCTCCGCGTGCTCCGCTACCTTCGCCTCCGCAGACGTCTTGTTCGAGGACGAGTGGCTCGCCGTCGTAAACAAGCCCGCCGGAGTCTATTGCGAATCGCTCCTCCCCGCCCTCCCTTGCTCCGCCGCCTCAGGTGAGAATGGGGGTAAAAATACTTTTGAGCTCTGAAATGACAACGCTTTAGGCGTCAAACTGGCAATGTCACTGCCAAACCTTGCAAAATGCGATTCGAAAATCTCCTTGCTTGTGACTTTGTCTGCTGTTCTTGTAGTACGAGTGATCCTGGTAGTTTGGAGTGACCAAATCGGTGGATTTAGTTACTAAGCTCATGTTCTGGGTTGTACAGAGGGTAGTGGCTAGGTGTTTTGTTGATGCCATGCCGAGATTGCTCAGTACTTTGTTTGGCATGGGAAAAACTAGCTTAGCGAATAATTCAAAGAGGCATTACAGTGTCAAATGCATTGGACAATGTTTGCAAGTTCTGTTACTGTTGCTTGTTAGAATCTACAATGCCAAAATCAAGTGTTGTTTCTCATTCTTTTCCTGAATGATCTGTGCTCAGACAGTAGGAATTGTAATTCACTAGTTTCACAATTCCTACTATGTTGTCATCACAATAGAAAAATGCAATGCTCAGCACATTTGTGCCACAGAACAATAGATCCCTGAGCACATGTAGAAACCCATACGTTGTGTGCGTGTTCAGATTTCAGAGTTCTATATCATCGGCTACAACCTAAAAATTCGCAAGGAGAGGCAGTTTCCTCTTTATAAAGTGATTCTAGGAGCAGTACCTATGGGGACTAATGGTTATTGAATACAAGGCTATAATATAATAAATGGACCATGGGGGGACTATAAGTAATTTATCTTTTAGAACTTGTCCAATGCACTGTTTGTTTATTCTTTCTCTGGAGTAAATATCCACTTCATGCAAATTTTCTTATCTGATCACCAAATTTAATGAAATTGTTGTGACTGGTTAGCAGTAAATCCTTTTGCTTATGATTGTCTTCTATGGTTCTACCAGCAAGCAAACATATGACTTTGTAGCTTGATAAAATCAAATATTCTTTTGCCATTTAGATCTCATGATTTCAGGCACAATTTAATTATTTATTTCATTTCATAATATCATCATCTCATTATTTCTAACTACAGGTGAATATTTCTTTTCTGGTCCCGCAGATGATCCAGCTACCAAGCATAACCTTCACCTTGCCAATAGGCTAGATCGTGATACCAGTGGGCTCATGGTTATTACCAAATGCAACAAGGTTGCTGGGAAGCTAGTAAAGGCCTTCACTGATCATAAAGTCAAAAAGACATATCTGGCTCTTTGCATAGGTTACCCTCCAACGTGGGACAAGATCAAGATATGTTCTGGCCATGGGCGATCAAAACATGGCGCTTGGCGTGTATATGCAATGTCTGATGTTGGTCGGTCACTGCCAGGAGGTTCTGTTGTACGAGACATGAGCACAAGATTCGAGGTTTTAGGGGTCAATGGTAAAGGTCAGTTTAGGGAACCATATAGTTTTGGAACTGATGGAATAGAATTGATTACTGTACAAGAAAAGGCAGCTGACCATAATTCAAATGATGATGTACAGAACAGCACGATTTTAGTTAGAGCATATCCTCAAAGTGGACGAACACATCAGATTCGTCTACACTGTCAGTACGTTGGGTTCCCTATAAGAGGTGATGTGAAGTATGGTGGGGTGATTGAGTGGAATGGCGAAGAGTGTGATGGCCATGCACTGCATGCAGAGAGCTTGGAGTTTGTACACCCTATCACTGGATTGCCCGTCACTTTCCGGTCACCTCTTCCTTCATGGGCAAAAGATTTAATTTCAACATTGGAATAAAGCTCCCTTGATGTTACTGTGACGCACAGTGCTCTAGTCAAAGCTATTTTTCTCTTTTTGTTGGAAAGAAATGAAGGCTAAATTTTCATCGAGGCTGAAACCACCTTGTGGAGTTCCTTCTGGGAAGTAGTATGTTGCTGATCATGTAGAAGGGTAACAATCTTTCGTAGCTTGACTACAACTTTGTAGATGGAAGTTCATCAAAATGCATACTTGATGAATTCTGTATTTCAGATATGGGATGATTATAACACAGTTTTGACTTCTAGCTCCTGCGATTGTGACCTTGAAATATGTTTTATACAATGGAGATTTAAAAAAAATTGTGATGTTTATTCATCATTAATTGTGTCAATTACCCAGTGTAACATGGTAAATATTTGTACCATGGGACACTCAGTTTACTCAGTGCTGATTAGACACCCGTTTTTTTGGAATCCAGATCTGAAAGTGCAGTTATGAGCAGGACTTAAATCTGGTTGAAGATCTACATAATTGTGTTGATATTTCTTGCTATTATACTTTCAGTCACTAGGTGTCAGATGAGGACGTTCAAAATCAACATCTTCGATGCATTGGAATGAAGAGAAAAACACATCGATAGATTAATCTTTGTTGTTTCTTTGCATCAGTTACATGTTAGTCGTGTGCGTCAGTGCCGCATGAATTAGGCTCGAGTTCAAGTCAGATTAGCATGTGCTGCATGGTGTAGTGCTTGGATCGGCAGCCAGGAATTCCAAATCCGATGCTTTCAAGGTCAAGTTGCAGAGCAAAATAAAATGCAGAGCCCTGCATGCTTAAGGCTTCCAGCTTTCGTTGCGCGCAAGAGCCTCGATTTCACTCGTGAACGGCAATGGGCCTTTTTCTCTCAGACTTTCTAGCCCAGTGCACAGCCTTCGAAGGCCCAATAGGCCCATATCTACTCTCAGATTGGTTTTGTTCCCAAACCGCACGGCTGCGTTGGGGGCACGAACGAGCGCTCGTCGCCGGCGGAAGGACGGGGCCTCGACGACGGCGGAAGGTACGGCTGCCGCCTCCGTCCTCTCCTACCTGTTTTTTCTGCCTCTTTTCGAATCACGCACACCCTGCTCCGTTCCCGTTCCTGTCTGCCACGAGTAACCTCTCCATCGAACCCTATCAGGAGGTGCCGGGGCGGCGCCGAGGCGTCGTGTGGGGCGACGTTGTGCAGCTGCTCCGTAAGCGGAGATGGCGGATAACAACGGCGGCGATGGCGGCGGGTCCCCAGGGTGAGTTTGGTTTCCTTCCCAATCGCCAGCCAAATCCCCTTTGGGCCAAATAATCTTTTTTTTTTTTAAAAATAATCTTCTTTCTTCCTTATAAATACCAATTGTCGTATTTTGTTTTCCTTTGATGCGTAGGGACGGCTCCGAAACGAATTTTTGTATGAGCTTGTCCGTTCCAGGCAACTCCGCGGTTCTGGAAGATGGTAGCAGTGCTGGGATGGACGATTACGTTTGGGATGTGGATATTGATGCAGGATACTCAATGCCCAAACTCCTGAAGGAGCTAACAAGCGAGCCGATTGGGTTTGAGGAGCCGATTGCGTGGGGCCGGCGCAAGGATGAGGAGCAGACGTGCAAGGTCGTCGGAAGCGAAGAGAAACTGGAGGAGGGGTCGAGGATGGAATCGCAAGCGGCAGCTGGAGATGGTCATTGTGTGCCGCCTCAAGGGAATGTGGATCCTGGGTCTATGGATGATGAGGATTCTTTTGCTTATGATGATGCAGTCTTTGTGGATCATGATGTGAAGGCTGAAGCCGGCACACAAGAGGCAGCCTTAATGAATCAAAGTGAGGATCCTCTGGAGGTGGAGCCTCTTTTTTATGCTGATGCTGATCCTGCACAGATTGCCGTTGATGATCACGCAGATGAGGAGCCTGACGATGTGTATGACATGCAAAGTCAAAGAATCAAGGTGAATGGATCTTTCGCTACAATGGAGGACTTCAGGATGGCAGTGAGACAGCATGCCATAGAGCGGGGGTTTATGGTGCACAAAGTCAAGACTGATAAGAGTAGGTATAGAGCTGAATGCAAGGCGGAAGGATGTCCCTGGAGAATTGTGGCACGCAAATTGCGGGACCAACCAACTGTTGTGGTACTACTCTGACTTGCCTACCTTGTCTGTTTTTCTTTTCGTGAAATTGTCTAATTTGTTTTGTGTATCCTGTTTTGCAGATTACCTTGATACCTCACGAGCATAATTGTGTGTCTACTAGTAAACTTGGTAATTCAATGGCATCTCAAAAATGGGTTGCAGCGAGAATGATTGGTTGGTTGAGGAAGAATCCAGATTTAAGAGCAAAGGAATTGCAACAGAAACTGCAGGAGGAGCATGGTGTAGAGGTTGGCTATTCCACTGTATGGTCTGGAAAGCAGAAAGCAATGAATAAGATCTTTGGGTTTTGGCGAGACAGTTTCCAGGCATTGTACAATTTCAGGGCTGATCTTCTTTCCAGGTCTCCAGGCTCGGTTGTGGAAATTTGCACCAAGATCCGTGCAGATGGTGTGCACTTTGACAAGCTTTTCATGGCTTTGCAACCATGCATAGATGGCTTCAAAAATGGTTGTAGACCACACCTTCAGATCGACTGCATAGCCTTGAATGGTTTGTACTCAGGGCAACTAGCATGTGCTTGTGCTCTGGATGGTCATAACTGGATGTACCCTGTTGCATGGGCCATTTTTGACTCTGAATCAGAGGATAACTGGACTTGGTTCATTGGAGAATTGAAGAAGGCTATAGGTAATCTACCAGCATTAGAGATTTCCACTGATGGATGCAAGGGCTATGGTAATAATAATCTGCCTGAGGGTTTCAATGAGTGTGTTATGGACATAAAGAACATGCTGTTGGTTGATTTGGTCGATAGGTTGAGGCAGATGGTAATGGTGTTGTGGTATAAGAGGAGAAAGATTGGGGACAAGCTCTCCGGAAATATTCTTCCTGCAATTATTCAGCAACTTAATGAAAAAACTAGTCGTTTGGGAAACCTGAAGGTCTGGAAAGGTGGGTTCCAAACTGGTGAAGTTTTCGGCAACTTTCAGGACATGACACCATGGAGACATGTGGTGGACTTGAACACACACACTTGTAGCTGCAGAGAGTGGCAACTAACAGGGATGCCTTGCCTTCATGCTTTGGCTCTGATAAGGACAGAGGCAAATGTTGACGTGGAATCTTTTGTCCATAACTACTACTCTGTAGAGAGGTTTAAGGCCGCATATAGTGGTATAATTCCACCCATGCCAGACATGTCGCAGTGGCCAAAAGTGGACACTGGTTTCAAGCTGCTTCCACCGTCGTTAAAAAGAGGAGCTGAAAAGAGGAAGTATGTGAGAAAAGCAAGCCTTGAACCAGGTACAAGTAAGCAACTTGGGTGCAAGCAAAGTGGAGAGCTTGGACACTGCGAGAACGGTTGCACACTGCATGGTCCCGTGAAGAGGTTAATACACTAACTTTATATTAATATTTCTGTACATGCTTTTACATAAGCACTGTAACTGCATTACTCTTGTCACAGGAAGAGATGCCAAGCAGAAGCAAACAGGAAAGGCGAGGAAGAAGCCAGCTGACAATATCTCTAAAAACCATCATGGAGCGATACCAAATATGTCGCAGTGTGGTGAAGACGCTCCAGGGTCATCTACCTCAGCTACTGCAGCGTCTGCGTATTTGTGATGACCTAGGAAGGAGAATCTACTTCAATAGGCTGGGATTTAGTGGTTATGTTATCGTTGACCTCAATGACTGCCATACTATTGTAGTATATTGTCGATGTCACAGTCGATGTAACTGAACTTCATGAATGGCTAGTTTTGTATGCATGGTTCATCTAAATTGATGCTATTATCCTGTATGGTTGACTGAGATATGAGGCATGCATGGATGTTAATTTCCTGTGGTCAGCTCCTTAGTTACATTGCCTTACTGCTGCTCAGAGTCATAAGTTCTGAGTTTTTACACCTATTGTTTACAAAACTTTACAATGAGATTCCCTGAACTTTTCCTTGAGTTCATGTCAGTATGAAGAACTACATAGAGTGAAAAGAAAAGGTCCGCTCCCCACCAGAAAGCACGTGACGAACCTCCCTACACGCAGAATGTGACGTTTCTGATCTTCTAGCTCGTTGGCTTGAATTCACTTTGTAAGTGCATCTTTTCTCCATTTCAGTCTGCAAAGGGAGCAGTGTGCTCCTAAATCTCTAGAAGCTACATCCTTTTTCTACTAAACTGTGACAATATTTCTGATATTTTATCCGCACTGATACTCTCTCATTGTGAACCAAAGGTTTGAATTCAATAACAGCCGCAAATAGATAGATGGAGAGCAGGAATACCTATCTGTGATCACAGTTCCTGCAGGTAAAGAAATCCTGCTGTTACTGCAGAAACTTCCCAGATGAGCGATAAGGAAATGAGCAGGTAACATCGCTATCATGATTGCCAACTTACCTTTTCTGGTAAAATTTCATGGCACTCATGGATGTTTGCTTTGCTTGCTGTTTGTTGGAACTCACCTGGCATAACTTGACTGCTCAGATCAGTTGACTCCTAACTATTTCCAGTTGTGAATCTGAGCTGAATCCTATTTCTTCCTTTACCAGACATGTGTTTTGCGCTGCTGACTGAGAAAACCTGTTTCATGACCGTTAAAGTTTCAAAATTTGTTGGTATGTCGTGTGCCAATAAACCAAATGAAATGTAACAGCCTTGCAAAACAATTATTTAAGATCCACTACTGAGAGCTGCCACAAAAATCCTAAGGACACAAGAAACCAAAGAAATCGTCCCCAATATCAGATACTTTTGTTTCATGGTTGCAAATGAACCACAGGACAATTTACCCCAGTGGACCTGTTTGTCTGCCTCAAGTTATTCAAGTGGCTTATGTCTGAATGTTCTTCAAACGTACAATCAGTTCATGCTACTATGGGCAGCCTCTTTGACGAAAAATTCAAAAATCATGTTCCTCTGGCTGCTGCACCAGAGGAATCCTTTTGCTCAGACGATCAGCAGCGCCCTCACTCCCTCCACCGGTTGCCGCAGCTTGGGTTGCAGCAGACGAAGAAGAGCGTCATACCTTCCTCCCCTCTCGCCGTTGCCTGCAAAAGGACCAAGCATTGTGAGGTCTTGTTCAGAAGTTTTTCATAGCCTGTAAATGATGCATTATGCGTGTTTGTCGGCCTTGTTAGTGAACCTGGAAGAAGACAGCCTCGCCGTGGCCACAAGCGGCGCAGCGCACGGCCTTGGTGCGGGGCAGCGTCGGGTCGGCGGCGACGTCCTGGAGGACCTGGGTGAACTCCCCGGCGCTATGGTGCACCACGTTCCGGTACACGCAGTTGTTGTCGGCAACCTCCTGCAGTTTTCAGACAGCATTTCAGTTGCTACCACAAAACCGCATGTTCACATTCAGAGCTAACTGTACGTGGTGATAAAGGACAATTTTGTTCTGCATCGTTCACAAAGTAACAACCCAGCAATCAGAAACGGATGCTTGATGAACCTGTGAGTAAAGTCAATTCACCTACAAATACACATTATCTGAATTTCAATTTGCAGGCACAGACACAAGTGAAGTCCTAGTTCTCCAATGGAAGAAGATAGTTTCTGTTCTAGTGAATTGCATATGCTACTCTTTATTCACATGTTTCATCCATGGCTTCTGCGGATCCCAACCCATCACATCCTGCCTTAGATATGTGAATCCTATGTGAATCCTCGAACAAGCTCAGGTGGATGATTTGGTGAAATCTCAGATGGATAAAGGGCATAAACTGAAAGAAACAAACCTGGTGGTCGCAGTTCCTACAGGCGAAGAGGAGCACCTTCTGCTCCCTGTCCTCCTTGGGGTACAGTATATTGTTGCTGCAGATGCCCAGAAACGAAGAGAGTGAGCATCTTCTGGAGACTCAGAGTTGAGAAAAGGAAACGAGCAGGTAGATGCACACATCATCTCATCTTACCATTCACGGCAAAACTTCATGGCACTCATGGCTGATACTTCCTGCTTGCTGAGACCTGGGTTGACTCCCTGCCTGGCTGTATCAGATCTTGTTGTTGGTGGTGGTCTGCAGTGGTGGAGCTGAGGCTGAGCTGAATCCGGAAATGGTCGAGGGGGAATGGATGGAGGTATGGTCACTGGTCAGAGGCGACGACGCAAGAAGTGGCCACCACCAATGGGCAATGGCGATTTTAAAATGCACGCCGTAGAATATTCCTTCTCTCGGTGCAAGTTGCGGCTAAAAGGTTTGTTTGTTTATGTAGTATTTCGCCTGCTGCGTGATGCTGTCTGGCTGTCTGTCTGTGGGGACAAGGGAGATAAAGAGGGGTGGACGAGCCGATTGGGGAGTGAAGAAGACGCAAGGCGATTCTGGCAGTTCGGGCTGCCGGGCCGAAAAGGTCACTTATGATAGAGACGTCCTATACACAGATCAATCTAAGTTTAACGATCTGTAGATGAGCCCATCGGCCCGTAGAAGCGTTTCAGATTTCGGCCCACCGCGCTGCACCGCGGGCGCGCTCCCACGCGCCGTTATTTTTCCGTTCCGCGCGCCGTTATCGCATCGGCGCTCGTTCGGTTTCATCCCGCGCGCTTCCCCGCCGCGCTCTGCGCGGCGCCATTTTTTGCGGGGACACGTGGGTTGAAGGGGGGAAGTATGGGGTGGGGGCCACGTGAATGGAACTTACACTTGAGAAAAAACAACTTACAACACCAGAAAATGATACCGATTGACTAAAAATATTAACAACGTAACTTCAGTAAATAAATCCATAACAACATTTCCAGTCAAGGAATCAAAATATCGTCAGGAGGTATGAACATCTTTAGATACGAGCACACTTAATCTTTGGGCTTATACAGGAGAAAATGACTATAGATATGAGCACACGTAAAGAACAGGAGGAAAACATTTGAGCTTGTAGAAATAGATGCTCCATCCTGCAGTAAACAAATGCCTTGATTCCATGCTGGCTTGAGGGTAGAACTTCATGGTTTCACTAAGCTGCATTAGTTAAGAAAGATAGTAAGTTGTGAACAAAGTGCTGGAGAAAAAAGAAAGTAATAAAAAAACAGCAAGAGTAAATACCTAGTTTAATCAGGAAGTGATAATGTCAACAAATTTATTGAAAAATTTGTTGTGCTTGGATGACAGTAACTGAAATAAAAGCTTCTGGCGAATGGGTAACAGATCAACCTGCAGTCATAAAACATTGTTTATTTTAACATTCCAGAAATTGAAAAAAAAGGTACAACAATCAGTAACGTTCTTACATTGGTAAATGCCTCAACTGAGTTTCCAGTATAGGTCTGCATGCATCTAAGGATAATTATACCGGAGTCATACCTGCATGCATAAAGAAAATAATGTAAACAATAGATTCGTGTGTGCATGCATTAAACAAAATTAAATCGAAGAAAATGACCTGAAATTTTGCTTTGGCACTGACACATATGTTGTTTCGAACTGTCGAATACTGAATGGAGCGGAGTTTCGAAAGGCAAGATCAAAGAGATATTTGAAATTATATATGACAGCATTAATGAAGACTTGATTCCTTGAGCCATATTCAGGATTTAACACGTCAAACCGTTTCTGCCGAATATTGGCAACCACCAAAAACCATTGGTTGTTGACAGAACACGGAATGAACACCTGTGCCATATTGCAAAACATGTTGATGACTACTCATAAGATACAGACCCCTTATACATTAATCATAATAAAGCATTGGAACTTGTGAAAACATATAACTGTGAAGTAATGTGAAAACTCACGTGGTCAACATTTTGCAGTATGATGCCAAGTTTACGTTCTGTGAAAGCATCTGCAACATCCTGGTGAAACAATGTGGGATTCAAAAGAAGATCCTGCATTCAAAATTAAATTAAGTCTTTTATGGCTATTCATTGTGGAAGAAAACCTAATAAATAGCATAGAAATAACAATTTCTTACAGCATCATGCCGGAGAAAAAAGAAAGATCTAATCTCATTAGCGTCAAGCTGTGTAAACTGAAACTTCTCGGCCTGCTCATAATTAAATAACTTGCAGAATGAATTCATAGCATATCTGTTGAACCAGCAACCAGATCTCATAGACAAAGCTAAAGTCCTTCTATCAATCCAAGTGTTTTCAATCTGGAAAATGTGTTCACTGAAACAAATTTCATGCACTAAGTAAAGCTCTGAATATAAACTCCACTGACAAAGTAACAACAAATTTGAAATGTGAGATCAATTATTTACCTCGGAGCGTCTTTATCAATAAGTGCAGTGAACTTTTCATAGAAACCTATTTCACCTTTTGTTGCAACAACAATAGGACTAGGCTTTTCTTTAGCTTTTGAGGCAACAGATGATTCTTTGGGAGTAATGACTTGATCATCAATCATTCTTCTGCAGTTACGAAATGATATACGAAGACCTTTTACAATTGTATCATCCGAAAGAGGAGTCCCTGGAGAATAATGAATAGTTTGACCATCTGAATGATTGTCTAGATCATCTGAATTATTATTTGGACTACCAGGATGATTTTGCTGACGATCTGAAAGATTTTGTTGATGATCTGAAAGATTTTGTTGATGATCTGAAAGATTTTGTTCACCATCTGTTTGATGCATTGAAGAAGACTGTAAACCTTCCAGAATGAGATTAAAAGCATCCGATGGGTTGTGAAAGATTTCAGGGATAGCCATATCTCTGATTCTGCTGGTAGATTGACTAAGCTTAATGACAAGATCAGTCTCTAAGCTGCATTTTTTTTCAACAATAGGATTCAGCACATGTTTCTCAGGTTGTGCAACAACATCTTTGTCTCTTTGAGCGAGTAACATCAAATCAACTGCACAAGAGACATATTATATATAATTGTAATGTACAGGAGTGATGGATTTCATTAGCAAATAAAAATAGAAATAAAAAATAACCTGATTTATCAGCAATAGAAACATTGGATGTGGGAATGTCTGGTACTGTCAATAGAGCCCTAGCAAGATCATCAAATGAATAGCAGGGAGGCGGAAGGTCGACATCCAAAGAATACCCAGAAAACGAGAGATTCTTCAAGTTTTTAAAAGCTTCACCATGAGCATGATAAATGTTATCATTCATAATTGGAGGAAAACTCAAGTCAAGCAATAACTGCACTGTATCACAATTTGAAGAAGCAAGATTGGATGTAGTGTCTTGAACAACAGGTTCCTCAAATCTGACTTTTGTCACAGAAAGAAAATCTTCATTATCAGAATCTGAGAAGTTTCCCAATGCAACATCATCTTCATCTTGTTCACAATCTAAAATTGAGCTTGATTGAAGAGGAACTTTATCTATGATAGACTCAATGTACTCAGAAGATGCAAGCTCCAAAGAAGGGAATTGTTCTTTTAGTAGTATAGTGATGTATTGAGATGCATAAGAAGAAACTATTGGCCTTATTGCATCCAACATAGAATCACCAAAGGTTTGTGTCAGATTTGAAAGCTTGTTTGTAGCCTATAAAAAGATGTATGAGATAATATTATCAAAATACACAAATGGAGTCGAAAAATACAGAGATTCAGACACTAAAACAAATAATATGTTCGTACAAAAAACAGATCCAAGTAACTTACACTGTCTGACAATTTGGATGTAGCTGTGTTAACAGGAGGAGGTACATTGCGTATATGAATATCCATCAGAGCAAATGGGGTTGACAATATATCCTTGACCTAAAATTATGAAATGAACAATTATTTAAAATTGGTAAGGTGCTATATGATACATATCAACAAATATTCTCTAAAATGTAAAAAATAAGCAACAAGTACAGTTATTTTACATACTGGTAGCTTGCCAAATTTTGGAGGTGCTCCAGGATACATGTCAAGATTTGTAAGGTAAGAAACTGCACTTGAGGTCCACATGTTCAAACGTGGACTACTCATACCAAGATTTACTTCAGGCACATTCAAAAACTCAAGATAGCAAATCTGCAGATTTTTATTATAGCACTGAGTTATAGCTATAACATACAGAATAATAATACGAAAGATCTAGAAAAAATAGAATTGAAATCATACCACTAAGAAGAATGTACAACCCCCCAAAGTGCATGATTTTCCACTCGCAATTTTGCTTTGGTACCTTCGGATGTAATCAATGAGCCATTCTAGGATTAGAAGAGACCAATTATAGCTCTTGATTTCTGGAACTCTAATGATAGGGGAGAAATATCGCGGACTTGCTTGCCGATGAGATGTTGGACAGAGCAAAGTTGACAAAGTGAATAATAAAAAGACCCTAACAAATGAATCACCAGTAAGTTGAGGAGTTATGAGATTCATCAGTTCTTTGATAGTAGGACTATCTCCCAAGCAATTAGTGTCTTCCTTGATGATAACAGATGCTTCCTCAGAAGGCTTCAATTCAATCTTTGTGCCACCATGTGGTAGGCCAAACACTTTGTGCACTACAAAACTATTCAATTCAAAGCAGAAACCATTTGACAGTTTCAGCGTCTTAGATGAACAATCAAAGTGGTCGATTAACCAACAAACCAAAGATTTTGGAGTAGAAGTGCAATTCAAATTCAAAAGGTGACCAAATCCGACATCATCAATTAGCTTTCTCTGATCGTCAGTTAAATTTGAGACTACCGAAATAAATGCCTTTGTTGACTGACGTGTAAAATATGACTGCAAAAACCCAAAAAATTGAGGTGTCATCAAATTGAAAACTAACTAACAGAATCCATTTGAAAGCTTGTTCCTGAAATATAGTATATCACAGCAAAAATACCTTAGAAGACTTTCTAAGTTGCTGTACAATACACATCTCAGTGGTAGTGTCTTCATGAACTCTTTTAATGCCACTTGACATGCTGAAAACATAATAACACAATCATCAGTAATAATTTTTGAAGCATGCACATGGACAGTTGAAACAGACAAATACTCTTTCATTTCGAGACTATTTACAACAGAAATGGACACAAGTTGGTAGGGCGCCGGGAACTACGGAGGAAGTACGGATGTGTGACCGCCGGACGTGGCTTGAGGCCTCGCCGGCGAACAGGCGCCGTGACGACTCACGGCGAGAACTCACGATCGAGATCAGGGCGCAAGAGCAAGAGGCAAAGAGGCTTCTTATTCCTTGCTTGACAAATACGATTACAATCCCTGACTATTTATAATCAGGGCTGATACTTGCCGGACACTAAACAAACTCCCTAACAATCATATCTGAATACGCTACGACTCAAAGACTCCTAACAACTTGAAGCCTCAATCTCAAACCTTGCTGCGTACGGATCGACTTATCTTCAGCTACGTTGCTGTTTGTTACGACGGTGGTACGTTTTGCCGATCATAACACCAGTAACCTAACATTACGAACATATATGTTTTCAACAGACTAGGGTTAAAATTGGAACCAATAACCCTAGTGTCGAAGCCAAATCAAACAAGTAATGGCAATTCGGATTGAAACCTAACATTACGAACATATATACATATATATGCAACCGCATATGAAACAAGATGATTAGAGAAAAATAATTGTCCAATGGGGAGGTAGCAGCTAAGCATGCAGGCATACGCCACCGCTGCATCAGCACCACCATATGCTGTATCTCCATGTATATATAATCCTACGGGGCCATGAAATATCTCACAGCAAAGTTATTTGCTCAGTGGTGCCAAGCTCAGCATCGTACTATCCAAACAAGGTAAAAAGTAGAGAGCACTAGCCAACACATTTGTGGCGTGTTGACAGTTCTCTTAATTCCAGAGTTCTTGTCTCCTTATCCAGTTGAGCGATCGACCATGGCGGCCAACTACCACCACTACCAGATGGCTGTGCACGCAGCGGCGGTGTGGAGGGAGCCGGACATCGACGGACATTGCAATCCTAATTGAAGGCCACCCGTGAACTCCATTGCAAATCAACGGAAATTTCAATCCAATTAAATGATTTTGCATTTGTACTAAATCCACAAAAAAGAGTACGAATCTAAATAGAACTACACCCGTGAATCGAGATTGACCTAATTTGGAAGACAAACTTTGTAACAAGTTAATACTCACCTCGACATGTTGTTCAGCGCGCACGAATCTCCCTTTCGCCGCAAGAACAAGGAAGCACGGCTGGGTAGAAAGGGGAAAGTGAGAACAATGCTGTGAAGTGGACCCACATGTAAGAGGAGTTTGGAAACATAGCGCAGCGTTGTGGGCCCATATGTAAGAGGGACATGTTTCAGCTGTCAAGTGGACCCAACTGACCCTGCTTACCTCTCCAACAAGCCAGAAAAAAGATCGCTTCAATCTCAGATCGAAACCAACTCGAAAAAGATGGACGGCGACTAGGAAAGCGATGATGCTCGGTGGGGAAGAAAGAGCAATTGGCGCAGGAAATTCAGGTTAGTCTTACGATCAAATCTGTCCCCAACAATGCGATTCATCTTCAGTCGTATTTGTTACCGCCCTAATCGCTGAATATTGCTTACGAGCTCGTGATATGAAAGTAATTTCGGAATGACATGTATTGTAGCAGAAAAAATGGATTCAACGGACAAAGGAGGAAGCAATTTCGCAAACAAACAGGTTAGTATTTAGTTTAATCCGCAAGCAAATTTCCGTTTGGTTTAAAAAATTGATTGAAATTCTATATGACGCATTGTTTCTTACAGGGAAGGAAAAATGAATGCACCACATTTTTTCCAGCATTTGCCTCTATAAATATGCATGAACTACAGAAAAGGATGAAAGCTCGGACACCAAATGAGGCCCTGCTAAGTAAAGTTTCAGAAGTAAGAATACAGAAAAAAAATCTAATAGCAGTGGTATTTGAGTAATGTCAAAGAAATAATAGCTACATCTCTGACTTTGCAGGTTGCAGCAATAACAAGGCAGAAAAGAGAGGTTGTTATGGGTGGCAGCGTGGAAGCAGTGATAGCTACTGCTACAATACCACAAAGTCAAAATGATGTAAGAATCCCTACTCGATTTCTAATTTTGCAGTGATATTTGAGTAATGTCAAAGAAATAATAGTTACATCTCTGACTTTGCAGGTTGCAGCAATAGCAAGGCAGAAAAGAGAGGTTGTTATGGGTGGCAGTGTGGAAGCAGTGACAGCTACTGCTACAATACGACAAAGTCAAAATGATGTAAGAATCCCTACTCGATTTCTAATTTTGCAGCAAAAGGTTAAGGACTTAGGAAAAATCCAGAGAAACGGTAACTAATAGTTTACTGTTACATACGTGCGGCACAAAAATTGTAATAGCATTGATTATTGGGTAATGTCAGAAAAATAATAGTTATAGATCCAATTTTCCAGGTTGCAGCAATAGCAAAGAAGAAAAGAGACATTGTTGTGCAGACCAATGTAAAAGCAATGCCAGCTACTGGAACAATAGCAGAAAATCAAATAAAGGTAAGAATCTGTGCTTGCTATCCATTTTTGGAAAACTTTAGAACTTTGGAAAAATATAGAGTATTGGTAACTTATATTTTACTGTTAGGAAGCAGAGAATGCAGGGCAAAAAAATAATAGTTACGGATCTAATTTTCCAGGTTGCAGCAATAACAAAGAAGAAAAGGGATATTGTTGTGGATACCAATGTAAAAGCAATGACAGCTACTGGTACAATAGCAGGAAATCAATTAAAGGTGAGAATCTCTGCTTGCTATCCACTTTTGGAGAACTTTAGAAGCAATAACAGAAGTTGCTATTATGGCACAAAATCAAAATTAAGGTAGCAATTAGTACTTGATTTCAAATTGTATAGCAGCAACTTCATAGCTTGGGAAAATCCAGAGAATAAGTAACTTAAAGTTTAATGTTACCTGCAGCTTCCATCTGAAAGTGGACAAAAACCAAGCATATTGGACATTGAAGACAATGAAGCAGGAACAGCAAACAATGTTGTGTTCAGAAATCAGTTGGCATCGCAAAATTCAAATAACTTGCAAGCAGTTTCAGAGAAAAGAAACGCAGATGAACAAGGTTTCGTTACACCTGTTGCAGCTGAACCAGAAGAGTTTAACGACTTTGAATTTTCAGATGATGAAAAAACGATTCCAGCTGATATTGATTACATATTCCCAACTGCAGAAGAAGTAGAAAACTCGAGTGAACCGCAGGTTGGCATGGTGTTTGGACATATAGATGATGCTCATAGATATGCAAATGTACATGGATTACTAAATGGATATGCAGTGAGAAAAGGCTCGAATTACAAGAATCAGAGATATTTATTGCAGTGCAATAGGGCTGGAAAACAAAAGCCTCTAGACAATGCTCAGAGGAAGCGTAGAAGAAGTTATGTGATGAAAACAGAATGCAAGATGAGGATTATAGTGAAGAAAATAAATGAGCAGTGGGAGTACACATATGTGTACAGTCAACACAATCATGCAGTTGTGAAAACTCCATCACTTACAAAATTCTTTGTCAACCACAAAACAATGTCAGAAGATGAAAGAGCTTTCTCAAAGATTTTACAAGATGCTAGAGTGAAGCCAAAGAAAATAATGTCAATTTTCAGAGAGCTGAAAGGAAGTTTCAAATACATCAACTTCACAACCAAGAACTTGGATAATCTAAAACAAAAAGCAAGGAGTAAATCTGCAAATACAACAGATGTGGACTCGACGTTTAAATTTCTGCAGAAAATTCAACTACAAGACCCTGGATTCTATCTGAAAATGAAGACAGACAAACAAAACAGGGTGAGAAGTCTGTTCTGGACAGATGCCAGAGGAAAGCTTGACTATGAGCTATATGGGGATTTCATTTCATTTGATACTACGTTCAGCACAAATATGTATAATTTGCCATTTGCTCCTATAGTTGGTATCAATGGTCATGGAAATAACATTATTTTTGCATGTGCTCTGCTTGAAGATCAGACTGCTGACACTTTTGAATGGGTCTTTGAAACTTTTCTGGAAGTTATGAAAGGGAAAAGGCCAAAAGTGATAATGACTGACCAGGATGCGGCAATGAAGAAAGCCATAAACAACATTTTGCCAGATGCCATCCACAGGTTATGTATTTGGCACATAACTCAGAATATCGTAAAGAAATGCACAGCCTTCATAAACTCGAAACCAGGGATGAGTAGCAAACTGAATGCTCTCATTTATGACTGTACTTCTATTACTGAATTTCTGAATGGTTGGGAAGAAATGTTGACTCAGTTCAGTGCAAGGCAGAATGAGCACCTGAGTATGCTATTTGAAATCAAAGAAACGTGGGCTCCGGTGTATTTCAAGGATGTGATGTGCCCATTCATACACTCAACTTCAAGGAGTGAGAGCACCAACTCACACTTCAAGGACTTTGTGATGCCAAAAGACACAATAGAAAAATTTATGGAGCAATACCAAATCATACAAGAATCTAGTATCAGCAAGGAAGATGGCCAAAGGTTCACAAGTATCGAAAAAGAGCCAACTTACTGCACAATGCAACCTATTGAGAGGCAAGCAGCACAAATATACAACATACCAATATTTGTGAAGTTTCAGCAAGAACTTTACAACTCAAGTGCATTTTCAGTGGTTGAGCTAATCAAGGATAACAAGTATGCACTGAACAAGGTATACAAGATTGATAACCCTGAATTTGGAAAAGATTCTTTCACTATAGATGTTGACAAAGTAAGCAATACTTTCCATTGTGAATGCACAAAATTGCAAAGAGATGGACTGCCATGTTGCCATCTTTTAAGGCTGTTCACGCAACTTGGGATACATCAGTTGCCAGAAACGTGCATCTCCAAATGGTGGACAAAAGAATACAGAGAAGATGAACTTTTGAAATACAAGGCAACCTGCTCTGAACATACAGGATGTAGCTCAGGTCAAAAATCAGTACGGTATGCCATGATTATGAACAGAGTTAGTGATATCTGCTCTGAAGTATGCACTAATGGCACAGAGAGTAAAGAATTTATGGAAGAGCTTGAAAAGTATTACGACAAGATTAAAAAGAGGAGAGAAATGGTACAAGAGACTCACAATGAAGGACAGCTGAAAGACCCACCAATATCTTCATCAAAATCAGTGCCAAAAGGGCAAAGAATGAAACCTCAGGTAGAGATTAATTCAAACAAGAAAAGGAAGAGGACTACTTCTGTTACAAACAAAGAGAGCTTGTAAGAGGACGAGGAGGAAGGCTAGTTTAGATGCAACAAAAATGATATGTGGTTCCTAAAGATATGACATTTTCTACTCATGTGGCTCAAAAAAAGAGCTTGTAATAGATATCAATTGGTCCTGTTATATTTACAAACTAAAGTCAAATATTTCTGGATGTGGAGACAATTGTTTATATCTGTTTGAATAGTTGAAATGTAGGTATCAACATTTTGAAAGGTAAACTCAACATTTGTGATAGCTGACATCAACATTTTTGAAAAGGTGATGTCAACATTTGAAATAGCCAATGTCAACATTCAAAATGAACTAAGTCAACATTTTTTATAGGTCACATCAACATTTGAAATAGCCTATGTCAACATTCTAAAAAAACTAAGTCAACATTTCATATCTGACATCAACATTCAAAATAGCCTATGTCAACATTCATGGAAATATATGTCAACATATTCCTTTAATTAGAAGTCAGCAATATAGTTGATGCCAACTATATTGTGACGGATGGAGTAGAATCTATTTGCCACGTCAGACCTTAGAGAAAGCTTTCGAAGTTAAAATGACAGCAACTATATAAAAATTCTAAATAAACTAAGGTGACGTCAACATTTGAAATAGCCAATGTCAACATTCAAAATGAACTAAGTCAACATTTTTGATAGGTCACATCAACATTTGAAATAGCCTATGTCAACATTCTAAAAAAACTAAGTCAACATTTTTCATATCTGACATCAACATTCAAAATAGCCTATGTCAACATTCATGGAAATATATGTCAACATATTCCTTTAATTAGAAGTCAGCAATATAGTTGATGCCAACTATATTGTGACGGATGGAGTAGAATCTATTTGCCACGTCGGACCTTAGAGAAAGCTTTCGAAGTTAAAATGACAGCAACTATATAAAAATTCTAAATAAACTAAGTCAACATTTTGATAGCTGACGTCAACATTTGAAGTAGCCTATGTCAACATTCTAAATGAACTAAGTCAACATTTTTGATAGGTCACATCAACATTTGAAATAGGCTATGTCAACATTCTAAATGAACTAAGTCAACATTTTTCATACCTGACATCAACATTCAAAATAGTAGTAAACATTCATGGAAACGTATGTCAACATATTCCTTTACTTAGAGGTCAACATTATAGTTGATGCCAACATATTGCGACAGAGGGAGTAGAATCTTTTGATAGGTGACGTCAACGTTCTAAATAAACTAAGTCAACCTTTTTTATAGCTGACATCAACATTTGAAATATCCTAAGTCAACACTCCAAATGAACTAAGACAACAGTTTTGATAGCTGACATCAACATTTGAAATAGCCTATGTCAACACTCCAGATGATTTGAGTTGCCACAGTATGCATGGATCAAGGTAACTCAGCAATAGCTTGCTACATAAGGAGGCTTCTTAATACTGGCCACCGCAAGCCAGGCAAAGGTACCGCAACAAGAGAGTGTGGCGGCCCTTTCAGGCGCCACGGCGTGGTAAGACTTTTGAACAACAAACGGCAGTGGAAACTCAAATTGCCCATGCACCAAGCTAAGAACAGTCATGAAGCTGTCCATAGAATCTCAAAGTACTATATCACCAGTAATCATGGTTCCAAAACGCCTTCTTCGGATACATCCTATTACTGAAGTAGCTACTTACATCTCAGAAGAAAAGCTAACACCATTTCAGCAGGTGAAATATATATTTACAAAGCATCAAATGCTACAAAATGAAATCTCCATCTACAATAACATGACTTATGCTTCCTCCTAATTCATCTTCAACCTCTTGTTCCTTGCAGGAGAAGAATTGTCAGCGGAATCCTTGCGCTCGTCAGCATTGTGTTGATTCAGAGGTGAATGATAAATGTCATAAGCAACTATCTTCCTATACTCGACCACAGTAGCCTAAAGTGAAAAAAGGAAACCAAAAAATTAGTGCAAATTATTAGAATTGTAAAGTCAGCAGCAAGCTAATAGAAAAGTAGAAAAAATGGACTAATTGAAGCTCAAAGTAAGTAGCAAAACCTGTTCGAATTCTTTCATCACTTTTCCATCCCAACATATCATGTAGAGAATGCAATAGAATCCGCAGTCATGCCTATTAGAAAAGGTATTAAAGTAAATTAATTACCAGGTAACTATGTTCCCTAATTTCAGAGGCAGTAAAAAAAAACATATAGCACATACAAATATGGTTGTTTGGGATAAAATCGTGGAATATCATCATCAAATCCTATGAAACCTTCGGGGAAAATAGAGAGGTCCGAACATACTTGACTGAAGTTGGTTGCCTACAACAACATATCAACAATCAGAAGATGTTTCTTTTGCAAATGTCAATGCAAGCAAAAAAAATATTCGTTGTTCTGCATACAAGATTATGAAGCATTCGTTTACTGTCCTTTTCCTCTGTAATACCAGCTGAATCAAAGAAGTTCATAGTCTTGTAAAGAAGGTTGACACAGATCAGAATCCAATGACCCTGAATGATAACAGGAAAAAATAGCTGCCAAAAAAGAACTAATAAGTTCAACACAAAGTAACTACATATAACTAATAAAGACGAAAATATGATGCATGTATCAACATCTTTACATATAACTGAA
The DNA here is from genome assembly GCA_007726485.1 of Eragrostis curvula. NCBI lineage: Eukaryota > Viridiplantae > Streptophyta > Magnoliopsida > Poales > Poaceae > Eragrostis > Eragrostis curvula. Next base: position 13,374,576 of record CM017444.1, read on the forward strand.
CTGAGATAAAAATTACTTACCAAATCTGCACTGGTGATTTTCAAGCGGTCATTGATCTCTTTGAGCTCACGAACACAGCCGCTACTCTGAAAACTTTCTGGTTTTACAAGCAACTTTTTCTACAAACAGATAACAAAACAATCAGCGTAAGGAGGTGAAAAAAAAAATCATGAACATATGTACAGTAGGTACCGTGAAATAATGGGAGAAGGATATTTTCTTCCGATCACACTTGTCAAGCATGTACTTCTCTGCTTTCAAGTTGAATGTATGAGCATAAACAGACATAACCCTATCAGATAGTTCCGCCCTAGGCCTTAGAGAATCACGAAACTCATCATAGCTCAAATCGAATCCAAGGACACTAACAAAAGGTGAACTGCAATAACAAATAAAATAAGCAAGATATAGAATAGCACAAGTATTGGAAATAGTTAAATGGGGGTAAGCAAAACTAACAGGTTCTCTGACTTGGACCATTTCTTAGATTTCTTGCGGACAGTGCTCAAATAAAAGGTGTCAACCTTAGGCTCAACAGTCAAAACGAAAGGCACTTCAACCTCTTCCTTGACAACAGCTTTCCTCTTCTTACGATTCTTCAGATTTAAAGTACTAGGACCAATACTGATGGAAGCATCCACCTTAGAAACTTCGACCTTAGCAACTTGAGACAATAAGCAAAATTAAAAAATTAGATGCATGTAGTAAAAAAGAAATAATGAAGTAACATTAGAAGCCAACTAACCAGGTTTAGTGGATGGACTTTCAAAAGCATAGCTGAAAGCTGCTTGAATACCAGGATCAGTATTAGCATTTTCATAAGCTAACTTGATAAGAGAAGTCCCTTCTGCAGTTGGGGTTTTTGGAAGCTCAGTTTTTTGCAACTTTTCACATATGCTATTCAACTCATCATTTTTCAAGGGGCCAGAGGATGTAACAAAATTTTCAGATGCATTAATAAGATTAGCAGCAACATGAACTTTTTCAGTTGAGACAAGAGATTCATTGCAGACATTTTGAGTAGGTGCTGACTTTTCTGTGAGCATAACAGAAGCAGTTCCATTTGTAGCACCATCCACAGAATGAGACAGGACTGAGATAGGAGAAGAAACAGCATTTCCATTCAAAACAATTTCATGTGAAACCATTGTATTTGCAGTTCCATCTGTAGCACCGTGCAGAGATTGATCAGAAATATTACAGCGGCTACATCAGCTACTGGACTAATTGAATTTCCAGCTATGTCAGCTATTGGAACATTATCTATGAACTGAGAAGAACCACCTCCATTGCCAACTACTTGAAATGGCAAGTTTTCTTCTAGCTGATGTAAAGCACTTGCATTTCCAGCAGCATCTACAGAACGAGAAGGTTCAACAATCAATCCATTGAAACATGATAGATAAATGTTTTACAAGATTTAATATAACAGTGAGGACTAAGAAAAAGCCTCATAAATATGATTAGCTTGAAAATGAAACAACAACAAAGGATGATGAAGAACCTGATGTACCAGCAGCCGGAGCTTGCTGAGTTGAAGTACTAGCATTATCGTGATTTGCATGAGATGATCTTAGCTCAGCAAGTTTTGTCATATACATGTTGTTGACATCAGTAGCAAAACACATGAACCTGTTTTCATGAATCTCTTTCAGTGTTTTCGTGCAGAAATCAAGTTCAGCTTTCCACAGAGTGTCATGCTTGTAAACCAAGGAATCAATATCAGGATGAAAATTCTGCAGAAAGGTCAAATATTAAACAATAATAGTACACAAATAAATAGAAAAACTGAAATATACTACTAATATGGAGACAATGACAGTACATACATATTTCGTAAAAGGATTTGGAGGCAAACGCTCAAATGGACAGTACGGAGTCAATGATATGTCCCAAAACTGCAAAAAAATAAAATAACGAAACATACTATCAGTTACACTAAGAAGAGAATTTCAAGTGCATAAAAGAACATGAGACAGGTAAAGAAACAAACCGGGCGAACACCAAAATGAGAACTCCTGCTACTCTTATCAATTTGCATTACATAGTTGATGTCAGCCTGTGTGAAATGAGTAATCCTCGGAAGACGATAATCAAGACTATGCACATGCGCACTTCCTTGAGGCAAGTCTAGGAAATCAGAATACACAATCTACAAGGATGAACAAGTTAACATGAGCAAAATGACAACACAGAAGCTGAGAACTGATAAATAGTAGTGTAGGTAAGTATGACAACTTACTGCCAACAATGGAAGGCAACCATCAAAATAGAACTGCTTCTTCGGAGCCATACGACCATAACTGTTCCTCAAACTATGGAAACGATGAACCTCACACATGACAACATCCAATATCTTATCAGCCCAGTCATATTCAGCAATCTTGGACATGTCCCTCAAAGAATATAAGTACTCAACTTGGACATCATTGTTTTTTCCAGGAATAAGAATGGTAGAGATTAGAAACAGCATGAAAGAGCGCATAAATTTGTGCTCATCCAACTCATCTTTCATTAAGGACATGCATCTGGAAATAGGGAATAAGCGACCATCTCGGTACTGAGATTTCAGCTCATCAACCTCAAGATCGACTTCAAAATCATGACTGTAAGTCTCAACCTTGTCCTTACCAGTGGGAAACTTAAACACTTTCTTTACCATATCTTTGCCAAATCTGATAACTTTGTCACGATAGATGAACTCATTTGTTACTCCACTTGTGTGAACCATGAGCCACTCCAGAAATGAAACAGGTACGCAGAACTTGGTTAACTCAAAGACAAACTCAAATCCATACTTCTTAATTATATCTTTCTGAGGCTGACCAAGAGAGTCCACAAAGTTGATAACACGCTTAGTAGAGAAACGATGCTTAATTAGATTTGCTTCATCATCATCAAAACAGAGCTACAAAAAAGAAATAAAAAAGAATAATTAAAGTGCTACAAACAAATAATCAGAGCAAGATTATAAACAATATTAGATGGTCATGGATAACATATAAACGATAATCAAATAGTTTATTCCTAAACTCAACATTTGTGATAGCCTATGTGACATTTATGTTAAACAATAACAACAAAATAGTTGTTGATCTGACCTCCACCTGCAGTGCTTAGTTCAAAGTGCTGGTTCTTGCTCAAATATCAACTAGACTCATACCTAACTTGTACATCACCATTTTATTTTAATGGTACTCGTAATATTTACATTACTGGTAGCTCTGTTTATGTTAAAAAATATCAACAAAAATATAGAGCCAAGTCAACATTTGTAATATGGCTAAGTCAAAACAAAAAAAAAATAGAGCCAAGTCAACATTTGTAATAGCAGAAATCAACAATTGTTGAAACCTATGTCAACAATTGTTGAAACCTATGTCAACATCAAATACGAAGGCAAAGTCATGCTACTACTGCTACATAATTGGGCACGGGATTCATTTAACTGCAAAAAATGAACCAATCCAATGTGTGCTGCTATAAACAAAAGTGAGGCTACTACTGCTACTGGAACGGGATTGTGCAACGTGAAAGTGTGAGAGAGAAAAAACAGACATGCAGAACTTCCAAATTACTAACCTCTTTTTTGGGCTTCCGACCACGACGTGGAGAAGTAGATCTGGCCAAGGAACTTTCAGCAACTAATTGCGACCCAGTATCAGGAGTAACTAAGCGAGGACTCCGCCGAGGAGGCATCTTCACAACCAATCGAACCAACTACAACTGCACAAAAGTTAAAATAAAGATGAAACCCTAGCTGGAGCAGCAAATAGACAGCACAAATCAACAAGATTCGAATAGGAAACGAACTAATTAGCTTCGAAATTGGAAGAGAGAATCACCACGAAACCCTAGCTAAGGTGAAATTGACTCGATTCGACAAAGGAACAAACTAATTACCTTCACAGTATACCTAGATCACCGTGAAAACCCTAGCGGGCATGGCGAGAAGACGCCTCCACCTCCGCCGCCTCAAGATCGCCTCCGCCTCCGCCTTCCGCGTTCGTCGCAGCTGCTTCGAGTCGGGGGAGACGAGGGCTCTAGATCGTAACGGAGACGTAACGGCGATAATAACACGCAACGAGTCGGGCGCTTCCGCGAAGAAAAAATGAACGGACCGCAAAAGCAGCACGAATCTCAAACACTGATCTACAGGCTGCCAACCATAGGACGATCTACATATAGGAACGGCGCTTATGATATGTATGCTTCCGTTCGAAATTGCTTCGATCACGTCACGTGTCAATTTCGACTCCGCTGGGCCTAATAGATACCCAGCCCAAATGGTAATAAAAGGCCCAAAAATGTTATCTCGGGCGGCCCACTCAAAGATGCACGGGCCGTGGAAATGGACTCAGTTCGGATGATTTGAGTCCATTTCCAGCCCACCAGGCTCGATCGACCGATGAGGAGAGGACTGAGTACCAGGGATGGCAATTTCACCCATAGGTGTGGGCACCTGATAGGTTCCGACCCGATGGGTGTGGTCATGGGTGTGATTTTTTACTCATGGGTCTCACCCGCACCCGACCCGTGAAAAATGGGCGTGGGTGTGGGTTTCATTTACTACCCATGGGTGACCCGATGGGCACCCGAAATCGGCCTAAGTTTACATTTTTCTCTAGACAACTCAATGTTTGTGACCAATTTGTAGATAGCATTATGTCTAAAAGAGCATTGCTCACTTTGTTTTTAAGACCGGTTGTGCACACAAGTGAACATATATTAATTGAACATGAACCAAGACAAAAAAGAATTAAAAATAAATTTTTATTTCTCAAATATAATCGGTAGTCTAAGTAATTGCAAACTCGATGGGCACCCGAGACCCACCCGAAACCCGATGGATGTGGGCGTGGGTGATAAATTCCACCCATAGGTGTGGGTATGGGTGTCATTTTCTACCCGAACACTTTTTCTTAGTGGGTGGGTTTTTGCTCCACCCGACCCGAACCCGACCCATTGCTATCCCTAGGACTGACGGAGTACCACAACAGCTCGATGCAATCCTCGCTCTCCTGGTTGAAAAAGGGGAACGCTAGAAAGCCTAATGTTGAAATCTTGCAGTGGGATATGGTGGGATGTTGTCTAATGTTGCGAGAAAAGAAAACAGTGTATAAAAGAAAGCCCTTTGGCAAACTAGTGGGATATGGTGGGATGTTGTCTAATGTTGCGAGGAAAGAAAACAGTGTATAAAAGAAAGCCTTTGGCAAACTTCATTTATTTTGTCGCACTCCACCACATCTACATGTCTTTTCTACGAATCGGGATCATCTGCCATCACCTCATTGTGATGGCAGGTGACTTCAGAAGCTTTTTGGCCGTCCGATGGGAAATGGATGCGTTAGATCTATCGCTACAGAACCCATGAACAATGATTCGGGAACAGTATTTTCGTAAACAGTAGCGCTCCTCACAGATTACTGTGCATTGGAGACATCAAAGGCCCGATGGTAGACGATCCCGATCCCTTTTCTACAGTTTTACTTTATCACAAAGTGCAGTTCTGAATTATAACCCCCACTCCCTGATCACTGAATCACATTCAGACATTTCCTCAATCCTCTTCCTGGGTAGCAAAGATATCCTAAATGAGTTGTGCATGTCGCTTCATTTTGCCAGACATCATATTAGACATATACGGCCTTGTTGCATCTACAACTGTTTTTGAAGTTCAGATTAAAATATGATAAAACAAATTTGGGCACTTATGCTACAGTGACGATTTGATAATCCTGCAGTCATAGAAAAAGACTCAGGTTTTCAGTCAATTCAACATCGACCTTACGCATTCGGTCCACATGCTATAGAGCTTGTAAAAATATCGACAATCCTATAGATCCCTACGCTTCCTTTTGTTGGCCGCCCCTGAGTCGATATGGTTTGCGGTCCGTGTTGGGAGGGCTACGAGCGTACGAGTCGTGGATGTGCATAATTAATCAATTAATCAAACAGAACATCGCCGCCTTGCCCTCATTTGTTCATAAACAATCGTCGATACGTATTTCACATTAGCGTGCCTACGTCATGGAACGAGTTGCAGTTCTTAATATACAGAATAAGAAAAGGTAGATAATAGGTTCTGCCTGCGCGTACATGTTCCCAGAAAATATCCAACTTAATTAACTGTGGCATAACTTGTGAATACAGGAACCAACCACCGTGCAGAAGCACACACCAGGACAATCTTGCTCTTCTACATTACACTATTGATAAATAAAATTTACAATATAATCAAAGCAGATAACATTCGGAGCTGAGTTCAAATAAAATCGAAATGTTGTTAGGATAAGAATACAGAGAGACTAGTGAAAACATGAAACCTAACTAGCAAGTCAGGAACTGGTCATGATAATTATTCTAGAGAGTAAAATAAACATCAGCAATTTACTCTGGTCATGAGTGGAACCCTCCATCGCCGCTGGCATTCATTCTTCACTTGTTGCCCAAGAACTGTGACAGGGGCCGGGACTGATGCTCTGAATGTTTGCAAACTCAGGTCACCTAGAATCTTTTCAAGTTCCAGCATCAAACTCTCAGATTAGGGATTCAATGTGCGCTTGAGGGAGGCAGGCTCAGTACCATGGACCCTGAAACGATAGATGCATGTATGTTCCGAGTTCCCGTGATTTGAGTTCAAGTCAAACTGAACCATATTGATAGCCCGTGAATCAGCGCCATCGCTTCTCTTCAGTTGGAAGGTCTGGGCATTGCTCTTCTCAAGGTCATAAGAAAACTCTCCTAAAGTTTCCATTGAATTCATATCCTTGTTTAAATCATCCTGTGGTCCTTCGTACCATCCATGGACCTTGAAATCTTTTGGAGCACTAGATCGATCATACGCCACACTCTGCACACAAAAGTTGTGATTGTTACGAGTTAGCAAAACAAAACAGTGACCAACAACTGAAGGAAAAAAAAATTCTTCCTGACTCTAGCTTGTATCACTTCCTTTACCAAGCAAACAAAAGAAAGAATTTGTTTTATAATACCAGGCTCAACAAAAGAAGCCTAATGCCATGTTGAGATCAACTTAGCAGCTTAATAACAGTTTATGTGTGATGAACAGTATGGGTTTGTGAGGGTGCAATATTATGATGCAAATTCTGAGTACCAATACCCTTTTTGGGTAATCAGTAAAATAATAAATAGCTTAAAACAACTGCCAATATTGTAATCAGACTCGCGTAAAAAGAAAATGGTGATCAGGGATGCACGTTTTTGCATTAGAAATTACATTACTGTTCATGAAATCATACTGGTATAGTTGGGTTGGAGAATAATTGAAGGGAATGAAAAATTCCTGAAGCTCTCCAAATTTAGGCCCTGTTTGAAACCTTTAGAGATAATTGTTAGCTAGCTAATATTAGCTACTACCTCCGATTTTAAAATGATGACGTCCGGACATCAATTCTAAGTCAAATTTAAACTGCCTAGGTTGTCCGGACGACATCAATTAAATAATGGAGGTAGTATTAGCTAGCTAACTATTAATTGAAGGTGTTTGAAACCTCTAATTATTAGCTAACTTTTAGCCACCTATTAGCTAGAATTAGCTGGGCTTGAGTAGCTAATGAGATAATTGTTAGTGGAAATGGTAGCTAACAATTAGTGGGCTATTAGCTAGGGTGTTTGAAACCTCTAGTGCTAATTTTAGCAGCTAACAATTATCCTTAGAAGTTTCAAACAGGGCCTTAGCCACTTGAGAGCACAAGCAGTACATTAGATGTTGACACTTGGTGTTGGTGACTCAGATTCATTATACACACAACCTAATCAGGAATCATGGCTCCACATGAGTCTTCTTACAAAATCGACTCCATTCCCATGTGCTATCTAAGTTCCATCTCACATGCTATTGTAATCAACGCTGACCAAAGAAGACACCCGATTATTTAGTGTACAATATCAGTTCTTAGACAAAATATGAACCTTGGTGAATCCTCAAAGGCTCGGACTGTGTTTCAGGAGTGCAAGAAAATATGATAAGCTCATTGCAGTGGAAATCATGTCGAATTGCTGACTGGCACCTAAGTGGTCCATGCTGCCAGGAGAAAATGTACGGCCAAGTAGTGCAACTATAGCGATAAGACGCTCTATTTAGATACGAGTTTTCTAAACTGAGTAACCTTTCAGTCTCCTGACTAGTTTCAAATTGAATAATTGACCAAGAAAACTACGTTAGCTCATCTGACAACAGAAGCCAGCTGCCTTATGCCTGACAGGACACCCACTTGAGTTTTGAGAGGAAATTCTAGACATTTTATTTTAATTCACAATATAGACCAACTATGAAAATGTGAATCAAAGAATAATTTTGGATCAGATCACAAGAATGTATGATATAATAACCTTACCTTGTCAACATGCTCTAGAGTGACTGCCTCAGGAATAATTTCTGTCCTTAGCTTGATATTCACAAATCCGCTACTTCCTTTCAGTGCAAAACACTCCCCTGGCTGTCCAAAACTTGGCTCCAACATCTTATGGGCCATTGCTTTCGTGCTACTGCGACCAGCGAAATAAGTCCTGCTACTCTTGAAAGGTTCTGAATGACTTAGCACTTTGGCTCCACCGGATCCTAGGGCATAATCCACCATTCCAAGGCCATCTGCTGCATGCCTTGCTATCTCGATCTCAACTATATCCTTGGCATATAACCTTATATCATCCAAGCTTATGTCATTGCCAGCACCATCCAAACCTTTCTTTTTCTTCAAGTGAATCAAAATCTCCTCAAACTCGTTCTTAGAAACAAATCCCATGTCCCTCAGCTCTGCTAGTGACTTACCCAATTCTTCAGTCTTGTCTTCCAATATCTTCATCTTTGTATCTAACTTATTACCCCTTTCTTCGAATTGCTTAGTGATATCCCTCTTCGTTTTGTCAATCTCATTTCCTAGCTTCTTATCCAAAATGTCCAGCTGTACCTGAAGCATCTTGGTTGTTTTCTTGAAGCTCTCAACCTTGGATAGTCTGCTATCCATATCCGGTGCTGTAAATGATAATTCACCAGTATGCCATCTCCAGAACAACTGGCCCATCCAAGTGACAGCTGAAATAAGAAGGCAAAGCTTCACCAACACGCTTAAGGCAGCTTCCCACTTGGCTTTTTCCTGTTTAGTAGCACTTTTCTTCCTTCGTTCAGCGGCAGCTCCAGAAGCAACATCTTTTCTTGCGTCGGATGGATACTTTGACTTGTCAAGAACTGACTCTCCACGGATAGTATGAATAAGATCGTTCTTGCTAGCAGTCTTGTCTTCTGAGATCCCATTGGCTCCACCTTCAGTAAGCAGCTCAGGCGTGGCTTTCTTCTTTGAAACAACAACTGTTCGCCGTCTAACATCTTGGCTGGAATGGGAATCCAAACTTAATGCATGGCTTCCGTTTTTACTGACAGCCGGAATTGCGGCAGCTGAAGCCGACATTGTTGCCCACTTAAAAGTAGACAATAAACAGGGACTGATAATGCACCTGTAATGTAAGGTGGCATGAATTTAGAAGAGTTCAACAGCAAACAAGGTTTTCAGTGCCAAAACATTTGGGTTGAGGAATTCAGTAAAGCACAACAAGGAAATTGATAGCTAATCTCAGCAAAGTAATTGATAATCCATCTGCAGCTAAGTGTTTGAACAGTAAAACAACGCAAACCTACTAACTAAAAAATATCATACATCAATTAAAAGGATCTATTGAAGAGTTAGGTGAGATAAAGAAATCTAGACAAGTATTCTACTGATAAAAACTAGAGGCAAAGATCAGAACAATGACAGATAATATGCAGAAATTTGAAAACACATGGTTAACTAGTTAAGGGGTGCCATACTAGTACTTTCAATGCTATTAAACAATAGCCAACAAAATTCACTGAATTCATGCAAACCCGAACTATTGTGAGTTGTGACAGACTAGGATAGGGAAAAAATATTTCAATAACATTGAATCATGGTAGAATAGATAATGGTTATCAACTATAATAGGAGCGTTATAATTCTGTACAGATTTTCTTTTTCTACTCTAGTTTAATATGGCAATCACCTAGAATAGATAACTCACAGTAGTTTTTGTATCTTCTCTCTCTCTCTCTAAATATGGCAATCGCATTGTTGTACCCTACTTTGTTCAAGTGGGCACGTGAACAACTTCCAATCCTAACTTGTTCAACAAAAACCTCTCAAACCATCAATAGGGTAAGGTAGGGCTAGCACCGGGCTGATATCACAAAACTACATGCGAAGCAACTGCCCACCTCTTAGCACGATTTTAAGTCTCACAAGAAACAGAAAAAATGCACACGAACAAGCACCGCACCGCAGAGGCGGCCGCCCTACCTAACGCCAGCAGAGCAGAGAGACCCCTCTCTCCGAGAAATGAAAATCCCCCTCCCAATCCCTACATCCCGATTGGGGATGCAGATCGACCCAACACCAGTACGTCCAGCCTAAACGTCGACTACAAAAGGAAGGGGGGAAGATTTTCTAGAGGATGGGGAAGGAGATCACCTGGGGACGGAGGGGGCGGGCGGCGCCGCCGGAGAACTGGTCTCGCTCCTCGAGCAAGAAGAACGGGAAGGGAGGGGAGAAAGAACAGGGAGAGGAACGGGAGACTTTTTTTTTTCCTTTTCTTTTCTTTTTGAACTGGTGCCGAGGAACGGGGAGGAGATCTCGGCTGAGATGGAACCGTCTTCTGTGTTCAGTCTACTGTACTCCGTAGCTCTTTCTTCCCCCTTTCAGATTCCATCCATCTAGCTCTCTAGACTCGAACTGAAAATCACATCCACAGATGCACTGAAGCTCCTTCCTTGATAAGATTTGGCCTTGATTGGTTTGTTTTACAGAAGGATTCAAAGCATCTAGGGAAAGCAGAATGTGAGTTCTAGCGGTGCTGCTCCTGCTAATCTCTCCGTGCTTGAAGCATTCAAATCTCAAAATAGTGTTATCATCTTACCTATCATTTTCAAAAAGCTAACTGTGTGATGCGGTCTTTTCCGTTCATGTTTGTCAATCGTGTAGACATCTATTGGAGCAATCAAATAATTATTCATTCTAGAGGATCTTGTGTTGGTAAATTCTGATAAACTATTGCAAAACAAGTGATCTCATTGAAAGAAATGTGGTTTACAGGATAATATGACTATGCATTTTTTGTGGCGACCAAGCTCTCTCCTGCCGGCAACTGGGATATATATAGATTTAAATATGCATTTTTATTAAATTCTTGACAAATGTAATTCTTTGAGAATAGGTGTCTTGATGTATTTACAGTCGTAAGGACATATGTAGATTTGTGAAATTGCTCTGCATGTCTCTATAGAAACAATACCGCAAAGGTAAACTTATGTAACTAAGCTAATATTATTTTAAATCTGTTAAATTATTCTCTTTGCATTTTGACCGATGCTGCAAAGGTAAACATGGCTCTAATATTATTTTAAAAGTTGTTCTAACGTCATCAATTCAACACCAAAGTGAGTGTTTGTTTGCGTATATACAATACTAATACTCGATCAAGTCAATGCGGCACAAACTTGAAAAATTGCCCGAAGTTCCTCGGATATTTTACTCAAGAAAAGATAATTTCACGGCTGATTCATCTGGAAATACCAACTCTTTGCACGCATATATTACACAAAAAAAAATATGTATACGTATGTACACGAGTAAATAAACTCCAGGATCTTCGAAAAAAAAAACTCCACGCAGACAAATCGGAACCCGCGGGCGGCTGGCCCATGGTAACAAGCGAATTCCTGCCTACTCTACCTGTCCACATGGTCCCACCACTCAGTCGACACCACGTGTCACTAGTAGTCGCCTTCCATATGCTCCCCAACGCAGCGGCGGCGTGAGGCGCCACGTCACCATTCGCTCTCTTCCGTAGCGGGTTCTCTTCTCGTCGTCGAAGCCCCGTTAAGACGTTCGCCGCCGTCTTTGTACGGGAGGCCGGTGACCGGCGATCTGCGGGCGGAGATGTTCCTGGTGGACTGGTTCTACGGGGTGCTGGCGTCGCTGGGGCTGTGGCAGAAGGAGGCCAAGATCCTCTTCCTCGGCCTCGACAACGCCGGCAAGACCACGCTCCTCCACATGCTCAAGGACGAGGTTCGGATACCAAAAACGCTTCCTTTTTTGTTCATCTGCTCCTTCTCTTTCTCGTTGGCGGGGCGGTGGTCGGTGGAGTAGGTAGGTCATCTTGGTGCTGTTACGATTGGGCTGGATCTGGATGGGTTCTGGCTAGTTTTTGTGGCCAAAAATAAAAAAAAAGTGAGGCTTTTTCTCCGTGCGGTCAAAGGTCTGCTCAGTGAATTCGAGCTCATATTAGATTCGCCACCGCTTAATTTCTGATTTTATCATGGTGAGCTGTTTCGTGCGGCGAAGATTGGTGGTTTGGTGAGCTTTGTACGAGTTGTGATGGTCTGCTGGATCCGAGTGGGTTACATACACGCAGTTCCGGAGGAATTGTGTGATCCTGCCATGTCGAAAGAGAAATTCCAAGAGGCTTAAGCACAAATAGCTGTGCATGTGTTCGTGTTTGGATAATGAAATTATTCAAAGTTGTTCCTTTTCACTCCAGTTTCCAGTAGATGTTCATTTAAGGTGTTGAATGTTCATTTATGCAACAATTCAAATAGTTTCCTTTGGGAATTCCAAAGGCTGCATTGCATAGATGCTCTCTTTTCCTTTAGATTAGTGGAGTACAATTCGATCATCTATATCCATTTCCCCAACTTTTGGTGGACTTGGTGTTATTACTTTCCATTTGAGGACAACAGACAAAACGAGTAGCTCCCCTGGCGAGAATTTAGAAGAAGTACAGAGTTTGTGTTGGTATCTGAGTTGCCTTGTTTGGTATGGGCACTAACCTTTTTTGTGAACACTGGATTGCTTGCTAGATCTGGAAAAAGATTCATGTTGTACTGAAGGAAACTTTGTTTCTTTCAGCCATGTGTGCATGTGATTCCATAGGGTGTAACTTCTGGAGCAAAGTTATCTTCTTAGGTTTCTAGTTGCTCCAGGTGTCCGTTTGCTGAATATTGTTTGACCTTCAATTTTACCGCTGTTAGTTTCAACAGTTCTCACTTTGAGACTGGTACAATCATGCTCAAAACTGTTGTTGCTTACAGAAAAAAGTAAATGAAAGCTCTATGCACTTCGTGTTAGTACTTGTCTTTGCTGAATAAGTTTGTATCTGGGATCCGTGTTCCTTCTTCCAGAGATTGGTTCAGCATCAGCCTACACAATATCCGACTTCTGAGGAGCTGAGTATCGGCAAGATCAAGTTCAAGGCATTTGATTTAGGAGGACATCAGATTGCTCGCCGTGTGTGGAAGGATTACTATGCCAAGGTATCACCTTCCTCTTCTTTTCCTTGTCCCAATTAGTATTGCGGTATATTCTTGCAGATGCTTATTGTGTTCTTCTATGTGTGATTTCTGGAGGTATTTTGTTATCATTTTGTCCTTCTTATTTAATTCTGAAATTCTGTACCTATGCTTCTTCTCTAGCCGTTGTTTAAGTTGATGTGGACACTGGAATATTTTAGTCTTTACTTTTTCTCCCATTCGTAACACCTTCTGCTTATTGTAATACAGAGAAATCTACGTAGCCTACCCATAAATTCTATGCCAATTTTTTAGGGAATATTCTATGCTATGCTATGCCGCACGGGGTGATGCCATCTATAATATCACTATACACATACAAATATACCGTTTATATTCTTAGCTACTAACCTATAATGAGAAAAATGCTTGAGTTTGGTCTGCACCATGATCGTTTGGAATTGTAGTGTTGTTCTGGTTCTGTGTGCATTTGTGTGTCCAAGCATATTCTTTTTTTGCAACTAAGACTAAGTTATTCTCATATATGTACCTTTATCGAAATAGCTTTCTATTGTTTATGTGGTAGTGGTATTGGCTTAATGGATCCATTGATGGATATTCTTCACTGATGTGAGATATACTGAATAATGTGACCGTATGCGAAAGACATTTGTACAAGAGAGTGTTGAGAGTTTGCTGGAAGCCGGATGGAATTGTGAAATTTGCTTGTTATTGCAAGTGACTAAGGATAAAACTGTTTTGTGATGGCTAACGTGAGCCTAAAGAAGGTTAGGGCGCAGAGAAAGACCAAATAGAAAACTGCAAATATGACATTGTTTGCAAATCAGAAACTCATCGTGACAGAACACTCTAATTCAGAATATCATACATTTATAATTATGCCATGACTTCTTTCCATAATGTACTAATTTTTCACTTGCAAGTACTTCCTCTATCTGGTTAAAACATAAATGTTTCCTCTAAAACATTATATTCGTTGCCCTTGCATTTCACATTGTACCCCCATTTAGTTCAGGGATTTTGATGTTTGTATAGCTTGTTGCATTATGCATATATATGTGCCTGTAGCATGTACCCATTCAACTTGTATTATTCTTATCATATGGTACTTGTTTCTTAGATACTGTGAATGCTGGTGGATCAGCAAGTGTATGTTTTCAACATTTCTCAAAGGGATCTTCCAATTTTTCCTTCTTATCAGGTCGATGCAGTGGTGTACCTTGTGGATGCTTATGACAAGGAGCGGTTCGCCGAATCCAAGAAGGAGCTTGACGCCCTCCTCTCTGATGATTCCCTGGCTACCGTCCCTTTCCTGATCCTGGGGAACAAGATCGACATCCCATACGCCGCGTCCGAGGAGGAGCTCCGCTACCACTTGGGGCTGAGCAACTTCACGACCGGCAAGGGCAAGGTGAACCTCAGTGAGTCCAATGTGCGCCCCGTTGAGGTGTTCATGTGCAGCATAGTCCGCAAGATGGGTTATGGCGACGGGTTCAAGTGGATGTCGCAGTACATCAAGTAGGACCGTTTTATTGGTGAAATAAAGAAAAGGTGTAAACAAACTTAATGATGGCATGGGAGCTAGCTTGTCATGGTTTTTATGGTACCTGTACATACGTGATTATGGATAATGCAAAATGTGGGATCTTATGCTTAGATTGTTCACATGGGAAAGCAGCTCCTTTAAACTTCTCTCGCTGGAGCTCTTCATCACGTGCGGCCTGTTTCTTTGCTTATCCTGCCGTTTCAGATGGGACTACTGGGTGCAATGTACCATAATCCCGTGCCTTCTCTAGTTTCAGAAACTTCGTTTAACCGGCTGAACTCAAACTTGGTACAAATTCAATTTATTTTAATGACACTTTGGTCCTAGATTGAGATTTTGCTTTTCCAGAGATAAGAGGTAAGATAAAGTGAAGTCTGGACTCGGGCTAATTTAACAGCCCGTTTCCCCCGTACCAAGTTCAAGACTCTGAAGAACAGATGACACCTAATCGCGCAATAAGCAAACACAGTCTAACTTCGTTCTCAATCGTTTCTGTTTTCATATTTTTAAAATATTATATAAATTAACATGTGAATGATATGCTATGCAAATATTTCTTATAATGAATTTAAAAATTTAAATCTTATGTTGTTACTTTTAAAATTTGATGGTAAGAGGTAGACGAGTTTGACTTTGATCAAATTTAGAATGTTTTCAAATAATTTGGAACGGAGTGAGTAGATGAAAACAGAAAGCCTATCTCAATATTCCCTTCTCAAAATATCAAAAAGAAGGGAAAAAAAAAGAAGAACAAAGGAAACGGTGCCTCCTTCCTCTTTCCACTAGGTGATTCCCCGCGCGTTGCTGCGGGAATAAAAAAAGTGTTTAGATACATGGTGTGGATGATGGAAGATAGGGAAAAAAACTTTATTAGTAGATGGGACTGTAATTGATAAATTGCATATCAAAGGTTAGACATAATATATGGTGAAGGGTTTAAAAGTACATAGATGGGCCAATTATATAACGGTTCTTTCTAATTATTTATTGTTATAACAGACCTTTGTACTCAATGGGTATTACTTTATTATGATATTTTACTCATAATATTTCTTAATAAAATCATAATTTGCATGTAATAATATTTATATAGTGTGCACGCAGTTGTATCTGTACATGCTCTTGATACAGGTAAGGCAGCAATGTGTACTTAGGAACTCATTCCTGATTCTTTGATGCCAACCAATTTCATCATGTTTGGTTCATTTCCGATGTAGCTTTTATATCTAGTCCCTCGTACTTTTCCTTTAACCAAGTCCAACTATGTTGACTTCTCATTTATTTTGTGAAAGAATCTTACTGCAATGCATAAGAAAAACTTATGGGCTTGACATAGAAAAATAAAGACAATAAGTATGTGGGATACAATCAAGTTTACTATGAACTCAGAATAGATTTAGGAGCATTATAATGCTTCCACATAGTGTTTTCCTACACCTGACGATCTGTCAATAACGTGGCCATGAGTTAAAGAAGCATTTCCAGAAAATTTATTTTTCCTCATTACATTCTTTTGAAAGGAAATAAAAACAACTTACTGCACACAAATCTGACTTCCTTTTCATTTCGAGATATCATATGAAAGATTAGGCATACCATCAGTTAAGCATCAGGTTTCCTTATGCTCAAAAAAATACAGGAGAAATCCTGCGCTCTGTAGATTAGTTAGATGATAAAAATGCTTCTTGTTAGTGAATACTCCATGTGGGCTTATGGCTCCTGCAGATCATCAAGAAGGTATATCAGTGTGCTTGAAATGTGAGAATTGAGAGGGACAAAAGAAGACAATAGCATTTCAAAATCATTCTCCCAACCTTCTTTCTCACTATTATAACCATGAAAAATTGAGAAAATAAAGCAAGAACTCTGGGCAGATTATTGAAACAAAAGCAAATTGCAAGGAGCATTGGCCTCCAGACCTGTAGAAAACTACACCCAGCAACGGATTAGAATATATATATCTGTTTCTCAACATGAAAACGATCTAGAGTGGAAAATAAATTAGTGAGCGTTGATCCAATCCTACAAAACTTGACAGGAGAAGCATTCGATTGGATGTAGAAGCTGCCAGAGAGAGAGAGAGAGAGAGAGAGAGATCTGCCAAGACTCGTGGTATGGTCGATATGATAAGTGGAAGGGGAATAAAAATATGATGTAGAAGACCGTATATAATTACGAATGGGGAAAAACGTTGCTGGTGGAGAAATAAAAACATGGTTCGTCTCTTTGGCTTCCTAGAGCTACGGGGTAGGGAGTTGTAAATGAATCTAATGGAGCATGCAGCAGTTTCAGGTCAAGAAAATGGGCAATTTAGTGTGCAACATCAGTTACACTGCTAGGAGGAGAATTGAAGAGATTTGTGGCAGGGATGGCTGGATGAATTGCAATCGTTTTCATTGCTAGACATAAAGAATGCACGGCTGGCCAAAGAATGATCTAACGTTAAGCAGCAAATGAATCGTAGTGATCAGATGACTAAAAATAATTGTGATGATGTGGCTCGCTGTGGCTACAGCTTTATAACAATTAGTGATGGTTAGTAAGTTGCATCTATATAAGATATATAGATTTTCCTCGCAAACGCCCCGCCCAAAATCTCTTGTGAGGGCTCGCCGCCGCTAGACCCAGCCAACCCCGCAATGGAGGAGAAGCTCGCCTCTCTGCACCGCCCGGTAAGCCTCGCCGCTCCTGGATCCCTGGTTGTTCAGATTCCTGCTACTCCTTTTTTTCCCCCGATGTTATTGTTTGGTGGATTCCTGCTGCAGAAGAGCGGACGGCCGCCGCGTCTGCGGGAGGAGGACCACACCGGCGGGGCCTTGAAGGCCGAGACAGATGTGGGGGAGGAGCTTGCGCCGCGACGGTCCAAGCGGAAGCGCCCGGCCTCCGCCTCCGCCACCGCCACCGCCACCGCCGCCGCCGCCGCCGACGACGACGACCAGCCCCTCATCGACATTATCAAACACAACGGCCGGTTGATCAGCCGCGCCGTCAAGAAGCTGGTCCAGGAATACGAATCGAAGCAAAATTCCGTGACCTTCCGAATTCTGACCACGCTGTTCGAGGCGTGTGGCGCAAAGAACCATGGCATTCGGCCGGAGCACATTCAGGACTCTGATGATGTGGATGACATCGTGTTCTCCCTTATTGATACTGCTAGAGAAGGCCTGGTGGAGGACAATTTCAACTCAAAACAGAAGGACGACCTTAATGAGGACTTCAAAGAGAACCTGGTGTCGTTTTGGGATCACTTGGTCCTGGAGTGTCAGAATGGTCCATTGTTTGATAACATCTTGTTCCGGAAAATTACGGATTACGTGGTCGCTTTAGCTTCCACTGCACCAAGGGTGTACCGTCAAGTAGCTACATTGATTGGCCTTCAGCTTGTAACATCGTTCATATCTGTTGCCAAGACTCTCAGCGGACAACTCGAGACCACACAAAGACAGATGAAAGCAGAGAGGAAGAATAATAAATCTCTCAACAAAAGATTGATTTGTGACACGCATGAAAAAATTTCTTACTTGGAGGGACTGATGGTGAAGATGTTCAAAAATTTATTTATGCTCCGTTACCGTGATGTTGATCCTGGGATCCGTATGTCATGCATCAAATCTTTTGGTATTTGGGTTGTCTCGTATCCGTCCCTTTTCTTGGGTGATAATAATAAATATCTGAGGTTTCTTGGGTGGACACTGAATGACAATAGTGCTGGAGTTAGGAAAGCTTCTGTTCTTGCCTTGCAAAGTCTGTATGAAGTGGAGAACAACATACCTTCTCTTGGAAAATTTACTGAGACGTATCACAGAAGGATGATCCAGCTTGCTGACGATGTTGATACTTCTGTAGCTGTGTTAGCCATAGGACTCATCAAGCAATTGCTGAGGCGTCAGCTGCTGAGTGATGATGATTTGGGTCCACTGTATGATATGCTTGTTGATGTACCCCCGATAATTAGTCGTGCAATAGGGGAATTAGTTTATGATCACCTAATAGCACAAAATATCAAGACCTTTCAGATCGGAGGTACAGGTGAAGAAAGCGAATCCTCTGAGGTTCATATCGGTCGAATGCTGCAAATACTAAGGGAATTTTCAGATGACCCGGTCCTCAGTTCGTACATCATTGATAATATTTGGGATGAGATGAAGGCTATGAAAGTATACTCAACACAATTATTTTTAACTTCATGACTTAAGATAGAATCATCATATGTTGTTGTCAAGGTTTCGTTGATGCTAGAATTGCTATATTTGCTTTATAGGACTGGAGCTGTATGGTCTCGATGCTTCTGGATGAAAATCCAGCTATTGAGCTTACTGATTTGGATGGGACAAATCTAGTTCACATGCTAAAAGCCTCTGCGAAGAAGGCCGTGGGGGAAAGAATAGTTCCTGCTATGGACAACAGAAAGCTGCACTACAATAAGACCCAAAAGGTGTCGGTATCTTTTCTTTGGATCATATATTGATTTCCCTATTAGTAAAGGACTGAAAGTTTCATTCTTGACTGTTATAATGTGTCTCATTACCTATTTTGTATTTGGTGGTTCTGTTAGACAAGTACACTGTTCAGTGGCTATAATTGATTATTTTTGGTAATTGGTAGAGTATGTGGGCTATCTTTTGCTAGTTTGGGTGGGCATCTAAGCAAACTGGTTCCAGGTTACGCTGGCCTGACCTGTTTAATGGGCCAGCAAATATGGAGTTGGCTGGCAAGGGTCCAGAAAATGCATGTACACTCAGTTTCCTCCGCAGCCATGATTATCTGTTCCGTAAAATAAAAGCCTATTACAATCCTCTTAAAGGTACTATTGTATTTGTAAATTTCATAGCTCTGCCTCTTGTAGCATATTGGAAAAATTAACAGTCTTAACAACAACAATGCGGATGTTAATATTTTTTTCTCTCTTACCAGACAAAGCACTCGGATAGTATTTGATGAACTCTCGATTAAACATTATCATGTCTTTTAGTGTTTATGAATGCTTATTTTTCATGAACAATTCTCATTATACTAATGCATAAATGGTTTACAGGAGGTAATGAAAAATAGTAAGCGTGAAATAACGAATGCATTGCTGACGAGATATCCACAGCTTTTGAGGAAATATATATTTGACAAAGCAAAGATATCACCCCTAATTGATATAATGGTTCTTTTGAAGATTGACATGTACAAACGACAAGAGAAGGTCAGTTGCAGAAGTTGTATCTTATTCTTCTGCATATGCATTCTGCTTATAACTTGTTTGAAGATTTCATATATATCTTGGTTCAGAGTTTCAAGGCTGCCATAGATCTCATCTTTGATGCCTTCTTCAAACATGGTGAGAAGGATACTCTGAGATCTTGCATCAAGGCAATTACTTTCTGCTGCAAAGAGTGCCCGGATGATCTTCAAGATTTTGCTGAAAATAAACTTAAGAATATTGAGGATGAATTAGTTTTGAAACTCAAAACTGCCATCAAGGAAATAGAGGCAGACGACGATGAATACTCCATCTTGGCTAATTTGAAGAGACTTTATGAACTTCAGCTGTCAAAACCTACTAAAAATGCTGGTTTATTTGAGGATATGCACCAAATTCTCAGTCAACCAATGGATATGGATAATGAGCTAAAGAGCTTCCTCCTCCTTAATATGTACCTTGAAACGGTATGGTGTTTGCATGCAGTTGATGTTGAAGATCCATCTGAAGCGTCTATCAATGTGCTTTTATCCAAGCAACGCTCTCTTTTTGAACAACTCTACAGTTATTTGATGGTTCTGCCTACTTACCAGAAAGAGGAAAGGAGCACCAATGTACTCTCGTGCAGGGTCTGTATCATAACTGCAGAGATGTGGTGTTTGTTTAAGAAGTCAAAATATTCGTCGACAAGTCTAGAAAGTTTGGGTTATGTCCCACTGTTAGACATGGTTCAGAATTTCTGGAAACTCTGTCAACAACAGCTCAGTGTATCAGATGAAACAGAATATGAAGATACAAACAATGAATATATTGATGACACAAATAGGGATGCTGTCATGATTGCAGCATCGAAGTTGGTGCTTGCTGATGCTGTATCCAAGGATTATCTTGGCCCAGAGGTTATTTCTCACTATGTATCCCATGGAGCAAGTACAACAGAGATAATCGGACACCTAATTGCATCGCTAAGGAAAAATGGAAACTTCGACATGGGTGCTCTGTTTTTCGAGGCATTGAGAAGGGCTTATGATCGGTACACGACTCATGCCCATGACGAAGAAAACACCTTGAATGAGAAGTCTTATTCAGAATGTCATGTTCTTGCAAGCCGCCTCGCAGGGTCCTATGCTGGTGCAGCCTACAACAAGAACAAATCTGAGGTTTTGAAAATTATCCACGATGGCTTTTCATTTGCATTTGCTGACCTTCCAAAGCACTCATCATTCCTTGAGGCTGCTCTTCTGCCATTTGTTTCTATACTTCCTTTGTCAGACATACCAGATATCCTAGCAGATGTAGAGAGGAGGACTGGAGATGCCAATATGAATGGAGATCAAAGTGCTTGGGCGCCATACTTTGTCTTCGTAAAAGAGCTGCGAGACAGACTCAAGGATGATGGTTTTGAGGAGGAAGAGGAAAAACCTGTAAGGCGTTGGGGTCGCCCAAGAAAGGTTAGAAATGCACCGGCGAAGAAACTTCTTGAAAGGCACAACTCTAGTGACGAAGAATCCATGAGCACCTCGATTTGACCACCATCAGGGTCATGGCGAAGATGACACCGAAGACGACGCAGATCAGCCCTTATTCAAACACTGTACGTCTAAGACAAAGTCACTGATGGTACAGTGAACAGGGTATCAGAAGCGAGGTACTGGGCCATCAGGAGGCACTTAGCTGATGGTAATGCACACTAACCAAGCTCGAGATGATCACGATGTCAGCAATGTAGCACAGCATGGTAACATACAACCTGAGAATAAAGAATTACGTACACTCTGGTTTTTTCTCCATTCAGCACCACAACCAAAATAATCATTCCACATTCTAAGTCTGAGATAAAGAAGTTTAATTTCTCGTTCGCAAAAAAAAAAAAAATCTCTTAATTGTTCAACATTCCCTTATTTACAAGTTACTTTAATTGTCTGAATGCATAAAACTGTGTCCTATGAGAAAAAGTTAACGAAATAAGAATGCATCAGCAATATTTAATATTGTTTGAGAGTTGACATATGTACCTGCATAAGCGGGGAATTCTTTAAAAAAATCGAAATTATTAAAGAAAGAAAAAAAAATAGCAGCAGATAGCAATGTGTTCTAGGACACTGGCCACGTTGAACAAAGGGTTACTGTTCGTTCGAGCTAAAGAACGAATATTGGTTCGGGGAATTTCTTAAATGTCATATGTTTAGCAAGGTAGAGATTATATAACTGGTGGGAAAAACTATTATGACTCAAGCCAACTGCTTCATGACGATCTCCATCACAACACCGGGGCAGGTGTCTTTCATCTTCTGAAATCCTTGGGTCTCCATGACCGCCTTGAGATTCCCAGGCCGCGTGATGAACTCCACGCACGCAGCCTTGAGAGCGCGACACCCATGCTGCTCCGCCACGGCCAGGGTAGCCGCCACCGTGTCCACGTCGACGCGCTTCAGCAGCATCTCCTCGCACATCAGCTTGAGCCTCTCGAGCTTGTACCTGTGCGCCGCCGCGAGCAGGCCGCCGGCCATTGCTGCGGCGTCCGTCCCCTCCGTCTCCGGCGCCGGCAGCGCGTCGGTGTACATGAAGTGGAGCATCGCCTTGAACACGTTGGGATCGACGCCCTGGACCTCGACGTGACGGCGGATGCCGCCGCCGGGCACCTTCTCCTTGGCCGCGGCGAGCAGCTCCGCCTCGAAGACCGGCGACCGCGCCGCCAGCAGCCACCCGTGCGCGTCGAACGTCTCTCCTCCGGCGACGGCGATCGTGACGTCCTTGCCTTCCTTCTTCTTCCACAAGAGGTCGGTCAGGTGGTGGTGCAGGTCGGACGGCGGCACGACGACCGCCGGAGCGTCGCCCTCGCCTCCGCCGTCGGTCAGGGCGGTGATGTCGCACCGGACGGCGAAGCAGTCGTCCTTGAGGCACCCGGACTCTTCAAGATCTTTCCACCTGACGAAGTCGCAGAATCCTTGGTGCTTGCCATCGCCGCCGAAGCAGCTGAACTCTGTGGTGGCGCGGGTGAACTCGGGCACCGGGTTCCCGGACTCATCGAGCAAGCTGAACTTGAACTTGGCCATCTCCACTTGGTCTGATCGACTGACTTTGGCTGGGTCGAGCTGGAGGTAGAGGGAGAGGTAGTCGTCGTCTTTGTCGGTCGGGCTTGGGTCGATCGGTTGGCCGATCCGGTACGGCTTATGGCCATAAGGGCCGTAGGCGATTCGCCAGCTGGAACCGGCCGCCTCGAAGGTCGGCGACATCCATGTCCTCTTGTTGATGATCAGCTTGGACGTTGTGCACCCGTCAATGGTGAGCTTGTGGGACGCGGTCACCACTCGCGGCACGATTCTGGAGGCGGTGGTGGAGGCACAGATCCGGCGGGCGGCGGCGGACAGCGATGCGGTCCCGGTGGTCGCCATGGTCGACGAGCGCAGGTTGCGGAGGCAGATGGATCGATCGAGCAGGCAGATTACTAGGACGGTGGCCGATACATGCGTTAGATTTATATAATGGCTAGTATAAACTTGCGGTAAAAGGGAAAAAGAACTTATTGTTGCACACGACACCTCGCGTGGTAAAGGTGGTCTGCAACTCTACAATCCATGATTATGTGGAACGAAGTCGTTGTGGTCTTCAACCCGTACGTGTGGTCTTCAAAAGCTTTAACTTGATTTCTTATCCCACATTTTTTGCTGTTAATCGTTGTAACGAAGTTGTGTTTCTACATGCGTTGGCATTGACTAATTAATTACGAGACTAGAATAAGATTCCAGACTTTGTTTTAAAATAGGACAATGCTATGCGTACGAAGAAAGGAGGTACGAAGTTGTTACGAAGCCGTCTCCCACATGATCCTATGCGTCCCGCCTCCCCGGCCGTACAGCCTGCCCATGCTCACAGGCAGGCACATCTCGCCCAGCCGAGTGGCCACACGACCCTACGCTCACAGGCACATCTTGCTCGTTCTTCTTCTTTGTTCAGGACACTAATGGAGCAGTCCCCAGCTCCCAATCCCCATTTTCGAGCAGACACGACACGAGCGACGAGGAGACCAAAGCGGAGCCGGAGCGGATGCGTTACCAGCAAACAATCTGCCGATGACGCTCTTTAACCTCTCCGAGCCGCGGAACTCACCTGGCAACCGCAACGGCGGCCAACCGATCGTGCGAGAACCAAGCACTGTCCTCGTGAGTCGTGAGCGACCTCGACCACCAAGGCAACCTGCCGCATCTTGCCTCAACGCGACCGCAACTTCGATTCTCTGTAGAACGAAACACCATCCCTCGTGCAAGCTGCGATTTTTTTTTAGCGTCGTCAGGTTCCAGGGCCTCGATATTATTCATGTTAATTTAGCCGTCGTTTGACCTTGATTTGGACTGTGCACTCAACAGCGGGCGCGAAAGATTGTTTTCGAGACAATCTGCTGATGTATTTGGCTTTATTAGCGGCACTTCTAAATGATGAAGAAGAACCGGGGTGTGCGGAGTTCTCTTCGTAGGTGCTTCGTAATGGAACGTTCGTACGCGTAGACTTTTCCTTTAAAATATATGACACCATAATCTTCCATTATGACGAGTGCTAGAAACCTAGCTAGTTTAGTTGCAACTTAATTTGTTTTGTGAGTGCTAGGTAATTAGGCTTATCAAACGGTCAGTATGTGTAGGAATTAAATCCTCTGCCGTCTAGTAGGAACTTCATAATATCGTTTTCTTAGAGATAATGTGGAACGATCTTAACTAAAATCGTTTTCCTTACAAAATATACTTTACGAGAGGAACGATCTTGGAAAAAAAAACAGCAAACATACAAACATACATTACTAGCAATGTTTTTGTGCGTTGCAATAGGCAATATTGCATCACTCGCTTAGGGTTCCATCGTGAATTGCAGATGGCGTTTGGGCGTGTGAATCGAACTTCCCTGTTTGACTTTAATTTCATCTTCCCTGTTTGACCTTAATTTCATCTTTTGTTCCCTATTTGGCCCTTCCATTTGATTTGGCACTTAACGGTGGTAAGTGGAGATTTAAAAGACTATTTTACCCCTATTCATAAATATAAAAAATAATTATATTTGTTTGACCATGAGAAATATTTATCCTTTAGTTTGCATGAATTGAGGTTTCAAAATTGCATAAATTTTTGGTAAAATTGTCTGAGACACACTAAGAAAAGGTGGCTTCGTCCGTAACACACCAACAAAGTCAAAATTGTCTGCAGCACACTACGATTTTGAAAACACATGGTGACACACTATTACCATTTTTCAATTGTTTTTAACTTTTTTATCTCAATCCATAGGATACATTAGAGTTTGAAACTTGGCACCAATGTACATTGTTGCATTGTCTATCATTGAAAAATGAAGCCAGCTTTTTTCGATTGTTTGCCTGATTTGATCGGCAAATTTAATATTAAAACAATGAGCACGTGATGCAAACAATAATAAAAAAAATGGCTCCATTTTTTAATTATAGATGATGCAACAATGTCCATTGGTGCCAAGTTTCAAACTCAAAGGTATCTTATGAATTGAGATAAAAAAGTTGAAAACAATTGGAAAATGGTAATAGTGTGTCACAGACATGAGTTTTTAAAATCGTAGTGTGCTACAGACAATTTCGACTTTGTTGGTGTGTTACGGACGAATACACCTTTTCTCAGTGTGTCTCACACAATTTTGCCTAAATTTTTTGTACATTATTTCTTACATGAAAATATTACTCACAAAAAGTACATCACTGAGTAGAGATTGTCAGAAGGTATTGACCATAAGCTCATGGTCAAGCTTCTACAGTTTGATTAAACAATTAAATACAAAAAGGGGCAAGAAAACATTGTTGTTGATGCTTGGCTATCTCTACTGCAACCCTATTTTGGACTTCTGAAGTAGTGCCAGCAGTTGCTCACTCAACTTGCTATTTATCCTGACTCATCTTCTCCATATACACTTAAAAGTGGAGTTCTTCGATGGCAAAATATATACATGTTGGTGTTGTTCCATTGGTTGCACAACGAGATGGCTGTGGAAAAAAATTTGTTACTCACTGTCTCCTTGTCAATGAGCCAAAAGTGAGCATTGCCATTATCTAGGTCTTCTACAACCTCTTCCTATTCCTGAGATGGCCTAGTAGTCTCACGAATCTCTTGATTTCATTGAGGGTTTACCAAAGTCAAACACCAAAGATGTGATTTTTGTAGTTGTGGATAGACTCACTAAGTACTCACATGTTATTGCCCTCTCAGTAGACACCCATTCAAGACCCAACAAGTAGCGGCTTTTCTTTCATAATATCTAGAAACTCCATGGCATGCCTCAAGCCATAGTCCCTGACAGAGATAGGATTTTTGAAAGTGATATATGGCAAACACTTTTCAAATCCATGAAGGCATTCCTCAGATCTACTTCAGCATATCACCCACAATTTGATGGTCTCAGCGTGTAAATCAATACAATGCCATTGAAAGTAATTCAATAGCATTATATTATTCCCTCACAAACGTTGTATTGTATTATTGAATTATCTTAAAACATAGCAATGAATAATGAAATAAATAGACACCCATATCATCTTTAAGTTAAGAAAACTTGTGTTATCAGGTTTAGGTTTCCATTTGTATACTCCTTAGCACCATGAGCAACATCATGTATGGAAAACTCAACCTTAACTTGGAATGTTTTCATTAGTCTTTTTAATCATGGTACGGAAAACCTATAAATTGATAACCAAATATTCAATTAGCACAAAAACATGTTTGGTTTAGTTATTAGGATATTTTGTTGTTTATACAAGAAATGCTAAGTAATGTTGATGATAATGATGTGATCATACGATTTTTGTGAACCCGAAGATAAATTTATTGCAATATATGTATCCACCTTGTATGATTTTGAGAAGCAATCATAGAAAAAGTTTTCATCTGTACAAGACTCACAACTAATAATCATTAAGGTTTGTTGCGATATTAGATGTCATATAATTAATCAAAATTGAAAGGAAAAAGAGAAAAATATTGATGTTCTTTCCTACCTGATTATTAGACATCAAAGTTACCCTGCAGTCCTTTCAGTTATATATGGTTAAATCTGTCCATATATACTTACCAGAAGAAGCTCTGTAGCCTGATTATTTTTGCTACCTAATTATTAGAAGATATGCTATTTTAGTTTTCTGGATGATTACAATGAGGACATGTCAACTAAAAATATTGTACCAATCTATCACTAAACAACTAATGACCAGAAGAAGCAACTCCCAACATTTTCCTTTTTTGCTTCCTAATACTATAAAATTCCACAACGATGTAATTGCTTTCCACTTCCTAATACTATAAAATTCCACAACAACGGAATATGGGGTGGAAGAAAATTGAAATTATTCATGCTTCTAAGCTCTGTGTCAATCATTGCTTTGCTACCGCAACAAATATGGGGAATACATTACAAAGACATAGCCACATAGGGATCTTATAAAGAAAGACACACATGCTGAAAACTAAGTATGATAGGAGGAACTTACTACAGTGAAACTGATGTAACATATAGTGATTTAATATTGAATGCAAATTTGAATTTAAATTAACAAAATAAAAATATACTGCAAGGTTCTTCTAACATTTGTTTTTCAAGAAGAGATTGAATTTAGAAGCTAGAATCAAAATTTTGAAGTACGAACTAATTCGATATGAATTATCTAAACTAAAGGATCCTTGAATCATGTTTTGGAACAGAGAAAGGGATATATTAACTAAAATCATTTTCTTTACAAAATATACTTTACGAGAGGAACGATCTAGGGCAAAATATACTAGTTTCAATGCCCGTGGACATTTTGCCCAACCAGATTATATATGATGCCTAGCTAGAATATATACAATAACGAGGACTTCGAATGGAGCTCTATTGAGTTCTCTCGAGCATGCCGGATTCATCCTCCCCTCACCGGAGACGATAACTTTCATGGCTACCCACTAGAGATTTTTGATGTTGCAATAGGTTATTGTTCGAGAGTTGACCTACGCATACATAACATAGTGGCAGAATTCTCAAAAAGAAAGAAAGAAAGAAAAGGTTGGCAGCAGATTGCAATTGATCCAGCACACCAGCAACATTGAACAAATGGTGTTGTGTTCAAGCTAAAGAACGAATAGACGATATAGCACTTGCGATGCAGCATACTCCATAGCAGAACAGAATGCCTTCGACGATCTCCCACACAAACCATCAAACATAACCAAAATTATTTCAATATAGGGAAAACAGTTATGACTGGGTAACAATAAAATACTGGTGACCAGTGATTTTTGCCGAATTTATTTTCGCTATAGAAGCACAAATAACTAGGACTACCATTGTTCTTTAATACATGATATTTGGAAATGCTAATTAATCTAAATCAAATCACATTTCGATTCTATATCTGGTTGCAAATAAAGGGAAAAAAAACCTAAAACGATGGCGTAGCTCATGTATACGGACACTCAAGCCAACTGCTTCATGACGATCTCCATGACAACACCGGGGCAGGCGGCCTTCATCTTCTGAAATCCTTCCGTCTCCATGACCGCCTTGAGATTCCCGGGCCGTGTGATGAACTCCACGCACGCGGCCTTGAGATCGCGGCAGCCATGCTGCTCCGCCACCGCCAAGATTCCGGCCACCGTGCCCACGTCGATGCGCTTGCACAGCGTCTCCTCGCACATCAGCTTGAGCCTCTCGAGCTTGAACATGTGTGCCGCCTCGAGCAGGCCCTCGGCCATGGCTACGGCGCCCGTGCCCTCCGTCACGGGCAGCAGCGTGTCAGTGTACATGCAGTGGAGCATCGCCTTGAACACGTGGGGATCCACGCCACGGATTTCGATGCGGCGGAGGGCGGACTTGTTGTCCTTCTTGGCCGCGGGGAGGAGCTCCGCCTCGAACACGGGCGACCGCGCCGCGAGCAGCCACTCGTGCGCGTCAAACGTCTCTTCTCCGCCGACGTCGATCGTGTTGGAACCTCGTCAGAGATACGACGCGCACGTCGCCGGCGAGATCACGGCCACCACGCACACAACTCACGCGAACACACACTGGAGGCACACGGTCTTGTTGTGCTGCAAAATGAGGCAGCTTTTCACGTTGCTATTGCATTGCTTATATAGACTAATACATTGGAAAGTAATTAAGGCCTTCGTAATCAGGCAGATACATGCCATAACCAGGGGAAGGGTGCGTCTAATTGATCTACTGCCATACTAAGCAAAACTAGACTAAGGAAAGTAAATCACTACACAAGGAAGGCAAGGATTATTTCCTACAATCTCCTCCTAAGCCTTGCCGTACTTGCTATCAACATTGACAAGGCCAATCTTGGAGCGCAGCTCATGAAACTTGACTTTGCCAAAAGACTTGGTCAGAATGTCACCGAGCTGTTCTTCACTTCGAATGAAATCCACTTTGATCAGGCCCTGTTCTGCGGACTCCCGGACAAGGTGATACTTCACCTCAATATGCTTGCACTGTCCATGGAGCACCGGATTCTTGATTAACGCAATGGCGGACTTGTTGTCCACCCTCAACACCGGCACGCTCTGCGCTGCTCCCTGCATTTCCGCTAGCACGCGCTTGAGCCAGAGTGCCTGACAAGCAGCATTTGCCGCTGCCATGTATTCCGCCTCGCAGCTTGATTGAGCCACCACCTTCTGCATCTTCGATTGCCAGGTGATCGGACTGCTGCCGAGGAAGAATATCACCCCTGTCGTGCTTTTCCTAGCATCGACATCCCCAGCGAAATCGCTATCGCTGAACCCTGTCAGGAGCACCTCCTTCTTCTCCTTTCTGCCATACCAGAGTCCCCAATTTTGGGTCCCTGCCACATACCGGAGGATATGCTTCACCGCAGCCATATGATCCTCGCGCGGCTCCTCCAAAAACCGACTCACATAGCCGACAGAGAAGGCAAGGTCGGGGCGGGTGTTCACCAAGTACCTGAGGCTCCCAACAATGCTTCTGTATGCAGTAGCATCGACCGGCAGCTTCTCGCTCTTCTTGCTCAGCTTTAGCCTCGGTTCCATAGGTGCATGGACTGAATTGCACCCCGCCATGCCGCTTCTCTCTAGCAGCTTGGCCGCATAAGCTCCTTGGCTTAGCGAAATTCCGCTCGCGCTCTGCTTCACCTCAATGCTGAGATAGTAGTGAAGCAGGCCGAGGTCGCTCATCTTGAACGCCGCCGCCATCTCTCCCTTGAAACGCTTGATGTCGTCGCAGCTGGCACCGGTGATCACAAGGTCTTCAACGTACACACCGACCACCAGCTGCGCCACGCCGTTCCGCCTCACGTAGACGGCGTGCTCCGATGGGCACCTCATGAAGCCGAGCGCCACCAGAGTCGTGTCTAGCTTCGCGTTCCATGCACGCGGCGCTTGATGTAGCCCGTACAGTGCCTTCCGCAGCTTGAGCACCTTGTGCTCCTTCCCGCCGACCACGAAACCGGCCGGCTGCTTGACGTAGACCTCCTCCTCCAGGTCGCCGTTCATGAACGCCGATTTGACGTCCATGTGATGCACCTCCCACCCCTCGTGTGTCGCGAGGGCGATGAGCAGACGCACCGAGTCGAGCCGTGCCACCGGCGCGAACACTTCGTCGTAGTCGATGCCGTGCCGCTGCGCGTACCCCTTCACCACGAGGCGTGCCTTGTGCTTGGCCACCGCCCCGTGCTCATCCCTCTTCACCTTGAAGACCCATTTTAGGCCAATGGCACGACGGCCGGGAGGGAGATCGGTGAGAGACCATGTCTTATTGTCGTCGATCGCCGCCATCTCCTCCATCATCGCTGCCCTCCAACTCGGGCTGCGTTCCGCCTCGGCGAAAGAGGCGGGCTCGTCAGAGCTCACCATGTGCAGCTCCTCGGTCACCAACGCACGCGGTGCGAAGCCGCGCGGTGAGGCCGGCCCGATGATGTTGTCGATCCTCCGGAACCGAAGAGGGGCGTCGTCGTCGTGGTCGGCGTCCAGCAGCTCATCGGCCTCACTTGGGGGTGAGGAGAACTCCACCTCGTCGTGTCCCGTGCCTCCGCTGGCATGGGGCGATGCCGGCGGTGTCAACTCGCCTTCCTCGGCCGCAGCTGCAGGAACCTCCTCGATGCCCTCGGCCACTTGAGGTCCTTGGGTGGAGATGGAGTACTCCACTGAGAACACGTCGTCGCCGATCGTCTCAACGCCAACCTCCTCTGAGCCCCAGTCCCACTGGGCTCCTTCGTCGAACACCACGTCGCGTGTCACGTGCACGCGCTTCGCGACGGGGTCGTACGCGCGGTATGCCTTGGAGCCACGCTCGTAGCCGATGAATATCATCTTGCGGCCACGATCCTCCAACTTCTTCAGATGAGGCATCGTGTTCCGGTCGTAGACGATGCAGCCAAACGTCTTCAGGTGGTGCACCGCCGGCTTCTTCCCGTGCCAAGCCTCGAACGGAGTCATGCCCTCCACGCTCTTCGTCGGGCACCTATTCAGCACATACACGGCGGTGCTCACCGCCTCGCCCCAAAGCCAACCGGGCAAGCCTTTGGCCTTGAGCATGCTCCTCGCCGTCGCCACCACCGTGCCGTTCCGGCGTTCGATGATGCCATTCTGCTGTGGGCTGTAGGCAGCAGTGCGCTGGCGGTGGACTCCTTCCACTGCGCAATACTCTGCGAACTCTGTCGAGTTGAACTCGCCACCGCGGTCAGTGCGGAGAGCGCCGAGCTTCAGCTTGGACTCGCCCTCCGCGCGAGCTTGGATCTCCATGATCGCCTCCGCCACACGGTCTTTGGATGGGAGCATGGCCACCCACATGAACCGGGTGAGGTCGTCAACGAGCAGCAAGAAGTACTTGTTGCCGCTCGGAGTCACCGGCGTGATCTGCCCGCAAAGATCGCCGTGCACCAGCTCCCGACCCCGCCGTGCACGGTACTCTGCCTGCGCTGGGAACGAGGTGCGCCTCTGCTTGCCGGCCATGCATGCTTCACACAACTCCGCCACCTGTCCGAGCTCCGGCAGCCCGCGCACTAGCTCCTCCCGAGCCATCTTGCGCAGCGCCGCCATATTGACATGGCCGAAGTGCTCGTGCCAGCGCCACGCCATCTCGTCGCCGCGGCCGCGCACCGCCAGGCAAACTGGCTGTGCCATCTTGATGTGGAGCACATACAGTCGGTTCCCCGCGCGTGACACCTTGGCTAGCAGTTGGCCGCTGGGCTCCCAAATCCGCATCACGCCGGAGTCGATGTCGATCTTGTAGCCGACCTCGTCGAGTTGTCCGATGCTCACGATGTTCGTCGTTAACCGGGGAATGAAGTAGACCCCGAAGAACGATCGAAGCTCACCGTTCTTGCACACGAACGTGACCGTGCCACGGCCCTCGATCCGCGCCACCGAGTCGTCGCCGAACCGCACCGTGCCGCACACCTCCGTGTCCATGTCCGCGAACGCCGCGCACGACCCGGACATGTGGTTCGTTGCCCCGGTGTCCAAGACCCAAGTCTTGGCGTCACACTCCTCCTCTTCTCCAAGGTGGGCGAACACCTTCTCCTCGCGTAGCTCGATCTGCGCCCTCGATGGCAAGTCGACATGCGGGGACGGAATCGCCGGTGAGCCCGTCGGTGCCGCGCTCGCGAACAGCAGCGTGGCCTCCTCCTCTTCCTGCACGACATGGGCCCGCTGGTTCTTCGCCTTTGTTGGACAATCTCGGGCCCAATGACCCAGCTTTCCGCAGCGCCGGCATTCATCGCCAGTGGGCTTGTTTGAATTCGACGGCCCGCTCGAGGGACCGCCACGCCCGTGACCGCGTCCGCGCCTGCCGCCGCGACGCGCCGAGCCACCGCTCGCGCCGCCGCCGTACTCCGCCTCCCGCCTTTTCCGCCGTGCGTCCCACTCCTCCTCCGTGAGGTACAGCTTGCCCTCGTGCTGCAGCGATGCCGGTGCCTCATCGAACGACTCCTCCGCCTCCTTGAGCCGCCCCGTCAGTTCGGCGACCTTCATCGTCGACACGTCCAGCAGCGTCTTGATGGCGAGCGCGATCTGCCTGAAGCGAGGCGGAAGGCTGCGAAGAATTTTCGCAACGACGTCCGCATCCTTCACTTCTTCACCCAGCGTGGTGAGATGCGCCGCCATTCCTTCCAGGCGGAGCGCAAAGTCCTCGACGGTCTCACCGTCGTTGAACGTGGCGAGATCGAATTTCCGGCGCAGCTGCTGCGCCGTCGACTTCTTCACGCGGTCGTCCCCGACCCTCATGGTCGCGATCGCGTCCCAGGCTTCCTTCGCCGTCTCTTTCTTGGCGAGCGCCGGCACCATCTCCGGTGGCACCGCGCTGCACAAGACATCAAGCGCCATCGCCTCCTCCTGTGCATCGGCGCCGCCGTTCTCGATGACGTTCCACAGCGCCCGCGCCCTGAGCTTCACCTTCATCAAAAGCGCCCAATCGGAGTAATTGGTCTTGGTGAGGGCGGGGTAGCTAGTCCCGCCTCCAACCTCACGAATCACCCGCTGGATCACCACGCCCTCGCCGGAGGTGTCGCCCTTGGCGCCGGTCTTGCTGTCCTTCCCGTCGCCAGCCATCGCCTAGGCTCGCAACCTTGCTCTTGATGCCACTTGTTGGAACCTCGCCAGAGATACGACGCGCACGTCGCCAGCGAGATCACGGCCACCACGCACACAACTCACGCGAACACACACTGGAGGCACACGGTCTTATTGTGCTGCAAAATGAGGCAGCTTTTCACGTTGCTATTGCATTGCTTATATAGACTAATACATTGGAAAGTAATTAAGGCCTTCGTAATCAGGCAGATACATGCCATAACCAGGGGAAGGGTGCGTCTAATTGATCTACTGCCATACTAAGCAAAACTAGACTAGGGAAAGTAAATCACTACACAAGGAAGGCAAGGATTATTTCCTACAGATCGTGACGTCCTTGCCTTCCTTCTTCTTCCACAAGAGGTCGGTTAGGTGGTGGTGCAGGTCGGACGGCGGCACGACGACCGGCGGCGGAGCGACACCACCATCATCATCATTGTCGATGTTCCTGCCCGGCCAATGGTTGAGGTTCCTGACGACGGTGAGGTCGCACATGACGGTGAACTTGTCGTCCTTGAGGCACCCGGACGCCTCCAGATCCTTGTGCCGGATGAAGTCGGCGAACCCTTGTCTCCTAGATTGGTTGAAGGAGCACACCTTCGCGGTGGCGCGGGTGAATTTGGGCACAGGGTTCCCGGCCTGATCCAGCAGGCTGAAGCCGAACTCGACGGGGTGCACGTGGGCCGGCGGAGAGCCGCTGGCGCCATGGTCGATCATAGGGATGAAAACGGAACGGTAAATTTCCGAAACTACCGATGCCGTTTTTATATTTTTCCCGATCATTTCCGTTTTATTCAAAAATTTATGGAAATTGGACGGTATTTGGAATGACAAATATGGAATCTGGTTCAAAAATGATTTCGGCATTCTTCCGGCCGTTTTATCATATTACCGTATTTACCGAAAATCACAACCAAAATTTCCGCATTTATCCAATAATAACTGTGCATATATGCGTGAGATTGATTATTAGAAGCATTTCACTCGATACATTTGAGTATTTGACCACTTCCTACTTTTGTTGAAGTATCATGTTCATACTTTTTGTTATTATCTATACATGTAAATCGTATATGTGTATGTAGACTATCACTTGATGCCAATGTAAACATACATGGTACTTAAAGATTACACTATACACATAGAAAAATATATCGCTTGTTTGTCTCCTCGTCGTCTGTCACGTTGGCTGGACATTTTATTGGCAATGTGCTTGTCCGATGTCAACTGTCGATTTCTAACCGAAATCGATATTTTTCCGCTCAGATTATTTCGTTTTCGATGTTTCCGTTATTTCCGATGCCGTAACCGTTTCCGGTGTTACCGTTTCCGATTCTGACTCCGAGAGAAAATATACGAGTGAAAGTGGTTTATGATATTTCCCGATCATTTCTGACCGTTTTCATCCCTAGTCGATCAGCTCGAGGTGGAGGCCGATGTGGTCGCCGCCGCGGCGTGGGGGACGTACTGGACTTTCCAGCTGAACCCGCCCAGCTGGAAGGTCTGGGAGGACCAGTACCAGCCCTTAAGGGTCTTCTTCGATGCCGCGAACCCGTCGATGGTGACCTTGTGGCACCCGCGCACTTCTCGAGTCACGATGCTCGAGGCCGTGGCGGCGATCCGGCCAGCGGCAGAGGACAGCGCTAGCGGAGCGCCGGCGGCCGCAGCCATGACTTGTGGCCGAGCAGGGCAGGATGAGGAGGAGGATGCTTGAATGAATCTCTGGAAAAGGGCTTAGTTAATTACTCAATATATATAGGTCAGATATATAAACGTACCATGCGTGGCATGCAGACAAAATGAATCTCTAAATTCCTATACTAGCACACACGCGGTGGCATTGGACTCCAAATAATTAGGTAGGACACCTAAGGAAAGATAACAACGCGGTGACATTGGACTCCAAAGATAACAACGAGTTTTGAATGAATTAAGCTAAACTATGGTTGTAACTAGCAGGTGGCCCGCGCAAGATTTTTTTTTTCGAGCAATTTGGGGGGAGAGGATCCCACCTTATATTAATCGAAAGTCATCAGCTCACGCTGATTACGGAGCATGGAAGCCGAGTCCATGGGAGGCCTAAGTTCAGGCAGAGAACAAAAGGGTACAACACAAGCCCTGGCACAACAGGGGAGAACTAACAACACATAGAGGGTTACAAAGGCATCCAATCACCACCACAGAAGATGCCACTAGATTGCTAAAGGGACAATTATGTTTTTACCCTCACTCTGAACTCTAATTATGATTTTACCCTCACTTTTTTGACTTTGTGATTTTACCCTTGTTTTTTCAACCTGAAGCCAGAGTTGACCCCTACTGGAGGTAAAATCGCAATAGAATTATTCTGATTTTACCCCTACTGAGGGTAAGATCTAGCTTCATGTTGAAAAACCAGGGGTAAAATCACAAAGTCAAAAAAGTGAGGGTAAAATCAGAATTAGAGTTCAAAGTGAGGGTAAAAACACAAATGCCCCATTGCTAAACTACCAAACTAATTGCTTGCCGAATCACGCTAAGCATATATGAGTTTTATCCCTAGTCATCATCCGACCAAGGGTACATACCTCGGTCGTCCAGTTGCCGCTCTTGTCGACGTACTCCGACACCCTGTAGGGGGGGGGGGGGGGGGGTGAAGGATACCCCTGAATCCACCAAGGAGGGAGGATAGCCCAACGTACTCCGACGCCCTGTGGGGGGAGGAAGCCCCAAAGGAGGGAGGATAGCTGAGCGTACTCCGACGCCCTGTAGAGGAAGAAGGCCCCAAAGGAGGGAGGATGGCCTAAAGAGAACAAGCCCCCGGTCTTGCTAACCCGGCTTTAGACCAGGAGAAGAAATCATAGACGACAACACTTACGGACACAAAGACATCCAGTCCACAAGCAACCACGAAGCACCAAACTCATCAGTTGCAGCCTTGATGCCGCGCTCTTCTGATTTTTGCAAGCTGACACAACATAGTCGTGGTAGACAAGGCCACCCGCCTTAAGCCAGAAGCAGGGCTGGCTGTTTCAATTTGCCATCAAATCCAACGCCCTCCGACGCCCAGTGGGGGAAGGAAGCCCCAAAGGAGGGAGGACCATCAAATCCAGCGCCTCTCCAACGCCCAGTGAGCGAAGGAAGCCTCAAAGGGGGGATAGACACTGAGAATGTAGCCAGTGTCCACCAAGCAAAAAGGATGCCAACGAAGTAACGAGCCTAGCAGAGAAGCTCACCGGGACCAGGCAACAACAGATGAAGCAGACATGGAACAGCAACCACAGGAAGAAGGACAGGGATCACGAAGGTAGTGCAACCAATGGATTCTGGATCTCGAGATGGACCCCGTGGACGATGCCTCCAAGAAGGGCACGAAGGCGAAGCCGCCGACGCCATCGTCACTAAGCTTTCACCTGGAAGGTCCCGTGAACAGGGGAAGAAGGGGCACTACAACAGCGCCTCTAGCGAGGGATATGACAACAATGCACCGCTGCCGGCACCAGCACAGCCGGGCAAGGCTTTCGCCTTCTGCCCCTTGGTCCCAGTCACAGCACAAATGTGGGCGTCAAGCTTTGAAGCAGCATGGCACAGGCTTTGGTCGGCACAGACCTCAGCAGCCGCCGGAGACGAGCTTGACGCCACAGCACCTCGCATCCAGAAGCCGCCCACAGCACCTGTTCCTTCTGCCACACACCAACCATAGGCAGGCAGCAGATCCACCCGTAGGATGACTAGATCCATCCAAGGCTGGACAAGATTAGGAGGCGGGCAAGGCTGCACAAGGAAGAGGGGAAGAACGCACAGCACAACCGAGGCACGCGGCCACAGAACCGCTGCCGACAGGCACCGCAACCGGAACCAGGGCCGGAGGCCTAGATCCAGACCAGCAGCACGAGTCGAACGGCACTGCGGAGTCGCCGCCCGTCGGGGAAGCCGAGGAGGACACCGACGGAGGACCCGCCGCTGCTCCCGAGGCCCGACGGCGCCCCCACGCCGACAGCAGCACCGGGCAAGACGGCGGCCCAAATCTGCGAGCACAGGGTGAGAGACAGAGGGGAGAAGCCTCAAGCCCCGCTGCTGCCTTCATCTGCAGGGCGCTCGGGTTGTGCCGGTGTACTGCTCCGGCAGCGGCGAGGGCGAGCGGAGGGGAGGTGGGGGACGGCGGCGGCGGCGGCTAGGTTTCGCCCGTGTCGCCCCTGGGAGCGACGCGGGCCACAACGTGTTCCGATCTGGCCCGCGCAAGATTGCGCGCGGCTAGACCTGTTACACATTTTTCATAGAAAAAATAGACATGCCTTTTGTTTTTATTTCCCTAATAGACTAAAGGGTTGTTTTGGAGAGCTTTTGAATCAGCTTTTGCTTCTGTTTATGGCTTGCAATTGTTAAACAGCTAAAAGGTTGAAACAGCTTATAGAGCAAAGCAAGATAGACTGTTTTAGAATTGAACGTGTGAGAGCCAAAGCTTAGAAATCCTAGCTTTTCATGGCTAAATGCTGCCTCCCTGCCCAGCCTCATCCTAAGACTATCTCCAACGATGAGGAGCAAAATGGGAGGCCGAAACACCTGAATGCGTGTGAACAGTGTTGAAGATGCAACAGCCAAAAAGTTCAATCTCCAACGGGAAGACGCAGGAGCAGCGACGCAGCCTTCTTCTCCCGCTCCCACGGCCGCGACGCAGCAGCAGCGGCCACGACGCGCAGCAGGGTGCAGCAGCCCCCGCCGGCGGAGCAATGCAGCCGCGCCTCCGCCTCGCGCTGCCACGCGTCCGCCTCGCGCCGAGCCCCTGCAACGCCAAATCGAAGCGCCGCGCCGCCGCGTCTGCCGAATCGAAGCAGGGGAATCGCGCCTACCCCATCGTCGAGCTCGCGCCTGTGCGCCGCCGCTGCGCGCTGTCGCCGCCTCCATCTCCTCCTCCGCCTTGCACAGCCGCAGCCCCAACCCGAAGCCGAAGCAGAGCTGCACCACCTCGTCCACCACAGCGCCCTTCATCCCGCCGAGGCCTCTCCCGCCATGGCGGCGACGTCGAAGCCCGAGAGGATGAGCGGCATCGACTCGATTTGGCCTTCTTCCCGCCGGACTTGGCCTTCTTCCCGCCGCCGCCGCCGAGGCCCCTCCCGCCGGACTTGGCCTTCTTCCCGCTCGTGCCGGACTTGGCCTTCTTCCCGCCGCCGAGCATGGCGATCTGCTCCCAGATGAGGAAGAGGATGGGCTCGTTCTGCGCGATGGGGAGGAGTCTGATGTGGGCGTCGAAGTCGTCGTCGTCGGTGTTGGAGGAGGAGACGCGGAGGAGCCAGGAGAGGTCGCCGATGGAGTCGTCGAGCTGGTTGGCCATCTCCGCTGCGCCGCTGCCGCCCTCGTACCGCTTCGAGAAAGAACGGAGAGGGGAGGGAGACGACGGCTGCTGCTGCGTCGCGCGTCCTCCTGATGTATTTCTCCGTCGCGGAGGGGAGGAGGCGCCGAATGGATGTCGCGTTTGTGTCATCCGTTGGAAGATGTTTTCCGGGGTTTGAGCCCCCATTTTTCGTGTTATGTGTTGAATGCGTCGTCGGTTGGAGATAGTCTAAGTTCCTCATAATTACCTGCCATCGGTAAAGAAAAGAAAAAGATTTGTCTCATTCTCCAGAATCCTTCGTCCCATTCCTTCTTTGTTCTCTCTTTGTGCAGCACCCGACGGAAGCGTGCGTCTGCTAAGAACTACAAACAAATACCCCCAGGAGGAGGAAACAGAGGGGGTACTCCATAAATCGATGGATCCGATGATGTGGCAGCTTAAGGGGGCGTCGACGCGGGAGAAGGCGAGGCGTGGAGGCTAATTTTTGATCTCGCGGTGCAGGATGTAGGTGGCCATGGCACCGGTGTTGTAGGGCATGGCACAGGTGTTTGCTGGCCTCGGTGGCAGCTTCGCAGGCGCGACAGCCGTGGCAAGCCATATCGTCGCGGGGCAGGGATCGGGTATCGCATCCCTTGACAGTCATGGCTGGCACAGGTGTTTCCTGGCCTCGGTGGCAGCTTCGCAGGCGCTGTGGAGGTGGTGAGCCACGGTGTCGCAGCCTTGCGGGCCATTGAGCGCGCCACCTGTTATGGATGCGCATCGACTTGAGCTTGGTTGTTTTCAACATATGGATATATTTCTTCCCTGCGTCTAAGCATCTCTACCGTGAACAAAGAAACTAAGGAAGTGCCGTGTTGGATTAGTTTTATTCTCAAATTAAACTCCAGGTGCAGACGTATTAAGATAGAATAATTCCTTTGTTTAATGTACACAGGACTCTTTCCTTCCGTACAATCAACGTGGAAGATAACTGATTTGGTAGGATTTTTTAATTCCGAGAATTTTAATTTGACACTAATTCACAATTATTTTTATGGTGGATACTTCCTTTAATCTGAGCCGTTCAATCTTCATAAAATCTAATGGATCATAGTTTTTCTTTTTTCTGATTAACATGATAGTTTCGTGGCCTTGAGAGCGAACGTGATGGCTTCTTTTTCCCTTCAAATACTAAGATAATTTTGGTAAAAAAAAAATACTAAAATAATAGATAGCAATTGTTTGTACGAAAGAGTCTATGGACTCCGGGAATGTTCCTTCATTGTAAGCAACTTGATGTCTTTGTTGTATGTTTAAATCCCTGACGGACATAGCCCCTCTAATTGGGGGTCAAGGCCGGGACTCATTTTCTCATTATCTAAAAAAAATGTATAAATCCTAATAATAAAGGAAATCATATAATCTAACACATACAAAAAAACAATTACTTTAGTATGTTTTTACCCTCACTCTGAACTCTAATTATGATTTTACCCTCACTTTTTTTACTTTGTGATTTTACCTTTGCTTTTTCAACATTCCTGGGCGGTGACGTCGCACCTGACGGCTAAGCGGTCGTCCTCGAGGCACCCGGACTCCTTGAGATCTCCCTAGATGATGAACTCCTCGAAGCATTGGAGGATGTGGCCTCTGGCGAAGTTGCCAGACCTTTGGCGAGGAGCGGGTGTACCTCGGCATAGGATTCCTGTGCGGTTGCGGTCGACCAAAGCGAACTTAAACTCGGCAATGGCCAGAGGCAGACCCACCAATATGGCATAGTATGGTGACCGTCTTACCTAACTCCGGTGTCAATTACCTATTGCCCCTTGTTCCCCAGCCCTACAAATCAGGTTTGACGCCATAGATTTTTTTTTTGGGCAATAGTACAATCTTGCTTGGCGTGGATGTCGTGCTCGAGCGAGGTAGTGGGAGATGTGCTCGTCGCCGTCTCCGTCCTCGCGGTTTCTGTTGGGGTGGTACATGACGCGCCAGCTGGCAGCTGCAGCCGGCGACGTCGAAAGGCTGCAGCGTCACTCTCAGTCCCGGTATCACGTCGGCGGGAGTTTCCTGGGCTGTGGCTGCAGCTCAACTGATCTCATGCGGCGATGGAGTGCGAGGGCCGGAGGATGGCGGCGCCGCGTGTCGGCAGAGAGATCAGAGACGATGCCATGCATGGTTGACTTGTCACCGGGGATGGAGTGCGTCGTGGAGGAAGGTAAAGTGATACACCGTCGGCGCCCTGTTTTCCTTCCACTATATGATTCTCTAGCTTCTCGCCACTCCCTCTTTCTCACTATGAGTCCTTTGTGGCTGCACTCTGTGGTCGTGGTGGTAGTGGTCGAAGAGTACCTGCTGGCCTACAAGGAGGAGCAGGGCAGCTTCTTCCTTAAACGTGTGAATGCAGTATGATC
Source organism: Eragrostis curvula (assembly GCA_007726485.1). Taxonomy (NCBI): domain Eukaryota; kingdom Viridiplantae; phylum Streptophyta; class Magnoliopsida; order Poales; family Poaceae; genus Eragrostis; species Eragrostis curvula. The sequence continues at coordinate 13,415,918 of CM017444.1, forward strand.
TAGCACTAATTAATACTACTTGCTAATACTACTGGCACCTGCAAAAACGATAGTCACGTAAGAGTAGCTGCTGGTTGGTGCTTGTTTTATATGGTGTGGTTTTTGACCTACACATGATTTTCACCTGCTTGATGTCTAACACAGTGCAAAATACTGCGATCCACGATCGAACACACATTGTTTTTTTAATGATGCAAAAAGAAGAAAAAAAACAGTATCTTTCTTAAACTGTGGTATCCAGTCTCGTCCACAATGTAAGATCCTTTGTATACAAACGGAACCTGCCCTAAAAGCTTGTCAGCAGGTGGGCTTATAGCATCTAACTCTACAGCAGTTCAGAGTATGGCAGCGAGCCAGCGACCAAACCTTTACATCTCTGAAACCTGACATCAAAGTTGTTTCTCGACTCACGATCGATGCTCGAGGCCGTGGCGGCGATCCGGCCGGCGGCGGAGGACAGCACTAGCGGAGCGCCGGCGGCCGCAGCCATGACTTGTGGCCGAGCAGGGCAGGATGAGGAGGAGGATGCTTGAATGAATCTCTGGAAACAAGGGCTTAGTTACTTAATATATATATATAGGTCAGATATATAAACGTACCATGCGTGGCATGCAGACAAAATGAATCTCTAAATTCCTATACTAGCACACACGCGGTGGCATTGGACTCCAAATAATTAGGTAGGACACCTAAGGAAAGATAACAACGCGGTGACATTGGACTCCAAAGATAACAACGAGTTTTGAATGAAGCTCTACTATGGTTGTAATAGCAATTGTTTGTACGAACGAGTCTATGGACTCCGGGAATGTTCCTTCATTGTAAGCAACTTGATGTCTTTGTTGTATGTGTAAATCCCAATAATAAAGAAAGTCATATATTCTAACACATGCAAAAAAAAAGGACAATTATGTTTTTACCCTCACTCTGAACTCGATCTAATTACAATTTTACCCTTAATTTTTTGACTTTACGATTTTACCTTTGCTTTTTCAACATTCCTCAGAGTGGTGACGTCGCACCTGACGGCGAAGCGGACGTCCTCGAGGCACCCGGACTCCTTGAGATCTCCCTAGATGATGAACTCCTCGAAGCAATGGAGGGGATGTGGCCTCTGCCGAAGTCGCCAGACCTTTGGCGAGGAGCGAGTGTACCTCGGCACAGGGTTCCTGTGCGGTTGTGGTCGAGCAAAGCGAACTTAAACTCAGCAATGGCCAGAGGCAGACCCACCAATATGACATAGTATGGCGGCCGTCTTAACTAACTCCGGTGTCAATTACCTATTACCCCTTGTTCCCCAGCCCTACAAATCAGGTTTGACTCCATAGAATTTTTTTTTAACTGATTGACGCCATAGAAGAATTTTTTTTTTGGGAACTGACGCCATAGAAGAATTGAGCTTGGAGTTCTGTTCGTTCTGTTTTCTAGAGGAAGAAAATGACATGCGAAGGGGTATGGGTTTTAGTGGCACAACTGGGCTTCATATTTTACTAGCCCATTACATCTCAGTAATAGCCCGAGGACAAGAAGGCCCATAGGAATGGATCGTTTCTAATTCGCTAACATGAAATTCAATCTCTGTTCAGCCAGCGCCGGAGCCGCACGAAACGCTTCCGAATCATTTCTGTCATATCTGTTAAATGCCTAGATGTAGAGACTAGCGGGTACTTCAACATGTAATCTAGGTACAAGTAATCTGGATCTGAGGGAAATGGAAAAGGGGGTCGTACCTTCGTGTGACGATTGTGCAGGAGCCGCCATTGTGGCGACTGGCGGCGAGTGAGTGACGGCGGCGGTGAAGGTCGACGTGGTGGCGGCGGCTTCCCGTTGCCTCAGCGCCCCCTTGGGATCGGGTTAGGGTTTGTTGGTGGGTGCGGTGCTCACGGCGAACCTCGTGTCGTGAGCCGCCGGCCCCCACCTCCTTTTATATGGCGCTGGCAACAGGGGCCCACCAACCAAGGGTTCGGTTGGGCGCCCCCGATCAGAGCGCGATCAAGGGCCGCGGGCCTTTGAGCCTGCGGGCTTAGAGATCAACCTAACAATCTCCCCCTTGATCTCATCTTTTATCTTTTCTTTTCTGTTTCACTTGTCTAATCACAGATTAATGCATAGAGCATGTCTCATCGTCACGGTCATATCCTGCCGATAGAATCAACAGCTACAATACACGCCTCCATTCTGAAACAGTCCTTTATTCTTTATGGGCCTCTTTAGTCCAGAGATCATAGGCTGTCCCTTAACCCCATGCCGGCTACGTGTTCCTTGAACACGCTGGGTGGTAAGCCTTTCGTTAGCGGATCCGCGAGCATCTTCTCTGTACGTATGTGCTCGAGACTTATGGTTTGATCTCGGACTCTATCTTTCACAACATAATACTTTATGTCAATGTGCTTGGTAGCGGCACTTGACCTGTTGTTGTGTGCATACGAGACTGCGGGTTCATTGTCGCAGTACATCTTTTGTGGTCTTGAGATGTCGTCAACCACTCTTAAACCGGGTATAAGTTTCTTTAGCCAATTCACCTGTCCTACGGCCTCGAAACAAGCAATAAACTCTGCGTGCATTGTGAACGCTGCAGTGATACTTTGCTTGCAACTTTTCCATGATATGGCCCCTCCCGCGAGAGTGAACACATATCCTGACATCGATTTTCTGTTATCTCCTGCAAAATCAGCATCTGCATATGCCGTGATTTGCAGAGAATCTGTTCTTCTGTATGTCAACATGAGGCCTTTTGTTCCTTGCAAATAGCGCAGAACTTTTTTTACTAACTTCCAATGTTCTGGTCCTGGATTACTCTGGAATCTACCAAGCAACCCGGTAACAAAAGCAATGTCAGGGCGTGTGCACACTTGTGCATACTGTAAGCTTCCGACAGCTGAAGCATATGGTACCGATTTCATTTGATCTTTTTCATATTGATTCTTTGGACATTGAAAGTCCCCATATCTGTCGCCCTTGACTATGGGAGCAGGTGAAGCACTGCATTTGTGCATATTGTATTTCTTCAGGACCTTTTCTATGTATGTCTTTTGTGATAGTCCCAATACCCCCTTGGATCTGTCTCGGTGAATTTCAATTCCTAAAACGAATTTTGCTTCACCAAGATCTTTCATTTCGAATTGTGAGGACAAGAATTTCTTTGTTTCTAGTAGTAGACTGACGTCACTGCTTGCAAGCAGGATATCATCCACATACAGGATTAGGAAGATATACTTTCCATTCTTGAACTTTGCATATACGCAATCGTCCTCCACATTCTGTTCAAACCCGAAACTTTTAATCGTACTGTCGAACTTCAAGAACCACATTCTTGAAGCTTGCTTTAACCCATAAATCGATTTCTTTAGGCGGCATCCCATCTTTTCCTTTCCTTCCACAACAAAACCTTTTGGTTGTGCCATGTAAAATTCTTTATCTACATCCCCATTTAGGAACGCCGTCTTTACATCCATTTGATGCAATTCTAGATCAAAATGAGCCACAAGGGCCATAATGACTCTGAAGGAATCTTTACATGAGACTGGAGAAAAGGTCTCATGATAGTCAATTCCCTCTTTTTGCGTATAGCCTTTTGCCACAAGTCGCGCTTTGAACTTTTCTATATTCCCTTGTGAGTCATATTTGGTTTTGTAGACCTATTTACAGCCTACTGGCTTGACTCCTTCAGGAATTTCTACTAAGTCCCAAACATCGTTGGTACTCATTGATCTCATTTCATCTTTCATGGCTGCTAACCACTTAGACGAATGCTCGCTTCTCATGGCTTCTTCAAATGAGGTAGGGTCATCCTCCATTTGATATTCTTGATAACTCTTAGTGTTATCTACTTCATAATCACTGGAAATAGCCGACCTCCTTGCTCTTTGAGACCTTCTAGGGGCCTCTACATTTTGCTCATTTTCTATCGGAGGTTGTACCTCCACATCTGGAGCATTTTCTATTGGAGGTTTAGCGGCTCCCCTTGTTCTGCAGCAATGGGCTCTATAGGATCCTGAGGGACAGGTTCCACATTTTCATTCGTTGTTGCCACAGGAGGAACCACCACAGGGGCTGACAGCACAGTGTCTCGCACGGTCGGTGCAGCCACAACGGGCAGTGAGAAGAAATGTTTTTGAATCACTGGATTGGGCGCATACACCCGCTTCTCCTCAAGATCAATCTCTCGAACTGCCACGCTCCCCCGAACCATTTGTTCTTCTAAGAAGGCAGTGTGTCTTGTTTCTATAAACTTTGTGTGTCTATCTGAACAGTAGAACCGATATCCCTTTGATTTCTCTGCATAGCCAATAAAATGGCAGCTCACTGTTTTGGGATCTAATTTCCCAATGTTCGGGTTGAATATCTTTGCCTCAGCAGGACTCCCCCACACCCTTAGGTGATTCAATGAGGGTATTCTTCCTGTCCACAACTCATACGGTGTTTTCGGCACCGCCTTAGATGGTACTCTGTTGAGAATATATACGGCGGTTTTTAATGCCTCCATCCATAAACTCACTGGTAAAGTGGAGAAACTTATCATACTCCGTACCATATCCATTAAGGTGCGATTGCGCCTTTCTGCCACTCCGTTCTGCTGAGGGTCGTCCGGCATTGAATACTGGGCTACTATGCCTTGTTCCTGTAGGAACCTTGCAAAAGGTCCTGGAACTTAGCCATATGGGGTATGCCGACCGTAGTATTCCCCTCCACGGTCGGATCTGACTATTTTTATCTTTAAATTGTGCTGATTTTCAACTTCAGCCTTGAATATCTTGAATTTATCTAAAGCTTCTGATTTTTCTTTGATTGGATAGATGTATCCATAACGGGAATAATCATCTGTAAATGTTATGAACGAATCATATCCATCTATGCTTTTAACTGAGAAAGGACCGCAGATGTCAGTGTGAATTAGCTCTAAAACACCTGCGCTATGCTCAGCAGTTTTCTTTGTTATCTTTACATATTTTCCTTTAATGCAATCGATGCATTGCTCTAAATCTGATAACTCTAAAGCGGGAAGAATATCTGTTTTAATGAGTCTTTCTATTCTCCCCCTCGAAATGTGGCCCAAACGACAATGCCACAATTTCGATGATTCATTGTCTTTTCTCTTTCGCTTTCTAATATTAACATCTGTAGATACAATCGCATTCACATCACATACGGAATTCACACTTTCACGCAGCGATAACAAATAAAGATCATTTCTCTTAAAAGCAATAGTAGCAACTGTATCACCAATCTTTATTACACATCTGCCATTACCAAAATGACAATCAAATCCATAATCATCTAGACGAGACACACTTATTAAGTTCCTCTGTAATGTGGGTACATAAAAAACATCTCTAAGAGAAGATCTCCAACTGCTTCTACATCTGCTTCGACTCCGTTGGCAACCTTAATTTGCCTTTCGCTTCTTTGAGTGGTTCTCGTCGAACGGAATCCCTGTAAAGAATTTGCAATATGAATAGTTGCTCCTGAATCAATCCACCAAGTAGATTTCGAATAATCTGTATATAAGGATTCATTTACAAATGAAATAATGTTCTCACCTCTCTTTTCCATGATCATCTTTAAGTACTTGGGACAATCTTTCTTGTAGTGTCCCTTACCCAAGCAGTGCATACACTGGTCTTTTCCCACAGTAAACTGTCCATCTTTGGGTCTATGCTGCTGAGAGGACTGTCCCTGGAAATGCTGAGGACCTTTTCCCTTAGAGGAGGGATTTCCAGCAGGATTCCCATTCTTGTTCTTGGTCTTCACAAAGTTGATAGAAGACGGGGGCAGTCTTTCCTCTTCTTGCACACACATCGCAATGGCCTTCTCTATGTCCCATTTCTCTGGGGACATGTTGTATCCAACAATGAAGGTGTCAAAAGTCTTTGGCAACGAAGCAAAAACCAAATGGACGATGTGATCATCCTTGAAAGCAAGGCCCATTGGTTTAAGCTTGTTGTTTATACTGACCATGCGATGTATGTGCTCTCTTATCCCACCACCTCTGTACCTCTCTGTGACCAGCTGTTTTATCAACTGGGTAGCATATGTCTTTGAAGAGCCAGTGTACTGACTCTTTATCTTCTCAAGGTACTCAACAACAGTAGGACAATCTGTAATTGACCCCATGATGGAGGCCTCTATAGTGTTCTTTACCACTGCCAAACACTTCTTGTTGGCAGGGAACCAAGCAGCATACTCAACATCATAGCTGTCTTTGCTTGCCTTGTAGGCAAGCTCTCTAGCTGACCAAGCAGCATCTGTCTCATTCTCTTCTCTTTCTGGCCGCTCAGGAGCTTCAGGAACTGGTGCGGACAGCACCCAGTCAAGGCCAGCAAGAGTGAAGAAGAGGTCTAGCTTCTTGTTCCATTCTCCATAATTATCTCCTTTAAGCACTGGGATATCATTGATGGTCATCATCATAGATAGCCCTCCTGAAATACATTTCAAAACAGGTGAGAACAACATAATAACATAATACATTGCATGCCTTACGATACTTTTTGCATTAAAACTATATCACCTTTGGGCAGAAATAGAAATAATGCATAAAAAAATTGTCTATTAAATTACAATATTGCCATTATCAACTTTGGTCAGAAAATGGCAACATCAAGATTAATTCTGAACAGGCATCTATGAATTGAAATCAAATTCTCCCTTTGGTTTGAATTTAAAATCAATGCAAACAATGAATAATCAATTATCTATGCAGCGGAAACGTTAATAATCTGTAGTAAAAACTTAAACAGAAGCAAAAACACAATTATCTAGTCTCTGGAAAAATTATCTCTTTGGTTCAAATTTAAAAAAAGGCAAAATCTATCAAAATCCATTCAAATTCGCTTCTGGAAAAAGTTTAAACTATAACAAAAATTATCTGTTTTCTATTCTGTTTTCGGCCCGGAAGGAGAAACCTCAGCCAAATTCAGCCCGGCCCAAACGCGACGCGCGCGCGCGAAAGCGCCCGCAAATGGGCCGGCCCGGCCTGTCGACCGGTTGTTTCACGCCCGCCTCCATCTGGTCCGTCCGTCGCGATGGACGGTCGAGCGTGCAGATCGGAAGAACAAAAATGCGGCGCGTCGCCCTTCCAGAAACCCTAGCCCCCATTCTTTCTCTCCCCTTTCTCCTCCCCGCGCAGAGGCGATGCGACGAGCGCAAGGCGACGGCGGCGGCTTGGAGAAAGCAAGACGGCGGCACCGCCGCAGCCCCCCTCGCCGGCGCGCGCGTCCACCCGAGGGTGAACGCGCCGCCGTCGAGCGGCGCTGTGACGGTGCCAGGTGCTCTGTTTTCTGTCACCGTCGTGCACGCGCACGCCGGCGTCCCGGCGGCGAGCGGCGGCGGTCTCTGCTCTGCGTGGACGCGGTGGACGGCACGGTGGAGCAGGTAAGCACCAACCGGCCTTCCTCTGTTTCTTAGGGTTAGGGTTAGGGTTTATCTTTGATTCGCAAAAAAACAAACCGATGCTATCTCCTTCTCAAAATCTGCTACCCGATCTAGATCTACACACTAGTTAGGCTCTGATACCATTGTCATATCTGTTAAATGCCTAGGTGTAGAGACTAGCGGGTACTTCAACATGTAATCTAGGTACAAGTAATCTGGATCTGAGGGAAATGGAAAAGGGGGTCGTACCTTCGTGTGACGATTGTGCAGGAGCCGCCATTGTGGCGACTGGCGGCGAGTGAGTGACGGCGGCGGTGAAGGTCGACGTGGTGGCGGCGGCTTCCCGTTGCCTCAGTGCCCCCTCGGGATCGGGTTAGGGTTTGTTGGTGGGTGCGGTGCTCACGGCGAACCTCGTGTCGTGAGCCGCCAGCCCCCACCTCCTTTTATATGGCGCTGGCAACAGGGGCCCACCAACCAAGGGTTCGGTTGGGCGCCCCCGATCAGAGCGCGATCAAGGGCCGCGGGCCTTTGGGCCTGCGGGCTTAGAGATCAACCTAACAATTTGGTCTTCCTAATCCTGCCTTTAATTTATTTCGCATAGTTCATCTTTTTCGTTGGGTCAAATTTGCATCAAAGCTTCGCCATACCATAATTTTTTTGCTGGGTCAGCCACTTCCGGCGGCAGTAGTACATCCTTGCTTGGCGTGGATGTCGTGCTCGAGCGAGGTAGAGGGAGATGTGATCGTCGCCGTCTCCGTCCTCGTGGTTTCTGTTGGGGTGGTACATGACGCGCCCGCTGGCAGCTGCAGCCGGCGACGTCAAAATGCTGCGCGTCACTCTCAGTCCCGGTATCACGTCGGCGGGAGTTTCCTGGAGGTGGTGCACCGGTGGATGGCGAGTTGGAGACGTTGTGGCTGCAGCTCACCTGATCTCTCGCGGCGATGGAGTGCGAGAGCCGGCGGAGGGCGGCGGCGCTTGGGGCCAGAGTGAGATCAGAGACGATGCCATGCATGGTTTGACTTGTCGCCGCCAGCTATGGCGCCGGGGATGCAGGGCGTCGTGGAGGAAGGTAAAGGGATACACCGTCTAGCGCCCTGTTTTGCTCTCACTAGGAGTCCTTTGTGGCTGCACTCTGTGCGGTCGTATGATTGAGATCGCCCTTTGTGGCTGAAGAGTACCTGCTGGCCGACAAGGAGGAGCAGGGCAGCTTCTTGCTTAAACGTGTGAATGCAGTATGATCTAGCACTAGGACTCGCTAATACTACTGGCACCTGCAAAAACGATAGTCACGTAAGAGCAGCTGGTAATTGGTGCTTGTTTTATATGGTGTGGTTTTTGACATACGTATGATTTTCACCTGCTTGATGTCTAAACACAGTGCAAAATACTGCGATCCACGGTCGAACACAATATTGCTTTTTGAATGCTGCAAAAAGAAAAAACAGTAGCTTTCTTAAACTGTGGTATCCAGTGTCGTCCACAATGTAAAATCCTTCGTATCCAAACGGAACCTGCCCTAAAAGCTTGTCAGCAGGTGGGCTTATAGCAGCTAACTCTACAGCAATTCAGAGTACAACCAAGGTTTACAAAATCGTCGATTATCGGGCGATAATCGCGATTATCGACGGAATCGGTCCGAGCCGATAAGTTCGGTTGAACGATTTTCGAATTTGAAATTTGAATTTTTTTGAAAATTTGAAAAAATTTGAAACAAAAAATATGTAAAAAAACTAGACGTCATTTGGAGACCATTTGTGCAAACAGAACACGAAAACGAAATCGTTTGAAGGGTGAAATAATTGCCGCAAGATTTGTGAGGGAAAAGGAATTAAAAAAAAAAAGAAAAGGAGCCTTATCCATATCCCGAGCGTCTGCTCCGCTCCAGAATTGTCGGCTCCGCTCGGTCCACTCCGCCTCCGCTCGCCCACTGCGCCTCCGCTCGCCCAGATCCGCGCGCAACCAAAGGAGAAGCTGTAGCGCGCAACCAGATCCTCGATTTCCCTGGCAGCGCTCCGATTCGACGATGGGCCGTGGGCCGTATCGTCGGTAATCGCCGGTTATCGCGCGATATGGGTCGCTAATCGACCGGTTCGGCGATTTGCGAGGCTGGCGCGCCGATTCAGTGCTGGGCCGTGGCTTCGGTAACCGGTGAAATCAACCGGTTACCGATGGATTGGCTTCGGTAACCGAAGCAATCGGCGCGATTTCCTGGGGGGCGGCGCAAAACAGAGGTGTGGTTCCCTTGTATTTTTGTTTCTGTTTTTTTAATGTAGCATGTTTGTCTCATCGATTGCAGTATATGAAATTTAGGTATAGCTTGCAAACGAGTGATTAAGAAATACGAAATGTCGATGATATAGTGAAATGCTTGTGGCCGTTGTGGATGAAATTGTGTTGTTTGTGCAAAATGGAGATATTGATACAAATAAATGTGAATTTCATACAGGCACAATGGGTGATCGTGATAAAGATAGTGTTTGGGAACATGGAGAGGCTAAGGGGGTCGGTTTTGTATGCAAGTATTGCAAGTTAGAGAGGAAGGGTGGTGGCGCCACAAGGTTGAAGGAGCACTTGGCAGGACGTGGAAGTAATGTGGTGAAGTGCATGTTCGTTCCAAAAGATGTTTGTGACTACTATCGCCGTGAGATAGATAGAACTAAACAGAGGAGTAAGGAACGAAAAAGGGATAAATTGAGAGCGGAGGACATTGCTAGAGATGGAAATGTCAGCACCGATGAGGAGGACGATGAGTTGCAAGCTGCCATGCATGCTTCTCGACAACAGCATGAATATGAGACGCGTTCACGTGCACACGGAGGGCAATACGAGCACGGTGCGGGTTCATCTCAGGGAGGGGGCAGCAAAAAAAGTGGTGGGATCATGGGGATGCTTAGAAAGTCATTCTCAACGAGGGAAGGTGGTTCATCTCAGCCGACCTATCAACCAAGGATTGACACGGTGCTGCCGTCAGAGAAGAAGAAGAATGCAAGGAGGGCAATTGGTAAGGCTTGGGCGAAATGGATGCACATAGAAGCCGTTGCTGGTCATAAGGCTGATAGTCCTTACTTCAGTGCCGCTATCAAGGAGACACAGAGATGGGGTAAGCACTTCTATATTATTGTTCAATCATTGAAAGTGATATCACTTCGAGATTCTAACTTTGTCGTACTTGCAGGTGAGGACGTCCGAAGTCCGACGGGGCGAGAGATCAACGGCATTTATTTAGATGCGACTGAAGAAGATATAAAGAAACAGTTTGCCAAGTTCAAACTAGAGTGGCCCACCTATGGTGTAACTCTCATGTGTGATTCATGGACGGGGCCGACTAAGATGAGCATTATCAACTTCATGGTCTATAGCAATGGTGTCATGTTTTTCCACAAGTCAGTAGATGCAACAGGAAAAAGCCAAGATGCAGATTTCATTTTTAAGGTACATCCCTTGCTATTGGTTCTGATTATCTTTTTTCACTCCATGATAATCCAATAAACTAATCGTTGTTTCTTTTGTCTATGTTGCAGGAAATGGTTAAAGTGTTGAAGGAACTTGGCCCAGAACATGTGGTGCAGATCATCACCGACAATGGTTCAAACTACAAGAAGGCTGGTAAGATGATTAGTAGAAAGTACTCCATCCGATGGCAGCCATGTGTGGCTCACACAATCAACTTGATGCTTAAGTCTATTGGAGAGTTTTCGGAGCATACAGCAGTCATTGAAAGTGCACGTCGGATATCTCGTTGGCTATACAACCACAACCAGTTGCATGCCATGATGAAGAATGCAATAGGGGGTGAGTTGGTGAGATGGTGTGCTACTCGTTTTGGCACAAACTATATGTTTCTGGATAGCATGTTGCGTCGGAGAGAGAAATTCATGGCATGGGTGGGATCTTCAGCCTTCTTGAACAGCCGTTATGCAAACACAAGTGAGGGAAGATATGCCCATGGATGCCTTTCTAGTTTAGAATGGTGGGACAACATGAGATTTGTTTGCAAAGCTGTGGAGCCATTGTATGCATTTCTTCGATTTGCAGATCAGGACAAGTCTCCAAATTTGTGTGAGGTCCTCCTAAAGTTTCACGTCATGCGCAATGAGCTTGAAAGTCATTTCCACAATGATCGACAAGAGTTCGATCGTTACATGGCTGTTATCAACCCTAGGATGGGTGACATTGCAAACGAGAGTTATGTCAATGCAGCTGCAGCTTTGCACCCAAAGACCCACTATGCTTATGCGGCGGGCACCACTCTCCTAGCTGATGTGAGAGATGCTTTCGAGTTCATGACGGACACTGAGACATGTGTGGCGGCACTCAATGAATTAGAATTCTTTAGGAGAAAGCTTGGTGACTTCTCTAAGGACTTGGCTCGGCAGATGGCAGTTGACAATAAGACTTCTCCAGGTTTGTCATACTTGCTACCAACTTGTGTCATTTCGGATGTAATGTGGCAATGGTGTAACTTATGATGTTCTTACTTGTTACAGCGCAATGGTGGGCTATGTTTGGTCGTGAAACACCGACACTACAGAGGCTTGCAATGCGCCTAGTCTCTCAGTGTTGTTCGTCCAGCGGATGTGAGCGCAATTGGAGTACATTTGCATTGGTCCACACCAAGGTGCGCAACCGGTTGACGCACCAGAAGCTTCACAAGTTGGTGTATGTGAACTATAACCTTCGCATTCGTTTGAGGGAAGCTGGACTATTCAGGCCACCAGAAGATGATCCATTCGATAAGCTAATGGAGCTTACACTGCTTGATGAGAGTAATCCCATTCGAGATTGGATGGAGCATGGCCGGTCCAATGCCCCACCTTTGCTTGATGAGGAAGCCACTGATAGTGACACCCCGATCCCTTCTGCTTTGGTGCTACAAGAAACAGAAAACTTGGAAAGTATCACTCGTGGTGAGTCCATTGTTGCGTGGGCGGAGGACACCGTGGGTGACACACACATAGGCAAGAGGAAACACCAAACCACATCAACAAAGAGGAAAGGTAAAAAGCAGAAGAGGGTTGATGCATCGGTGGTCGCTAGCGATGCCTCCACCGATGAGGATGGTAACAAGAGTCCCCCATCTGAGGGCGATGACGGTGGCAACACGACCGGCGCGGTACACACATCGCAGCCGCCACCTTCTCCGATCCACTTCACAGGTACCGTTATAGCACGTATCTTTCTTAACAGTTCATCATCTACATTGTTTACTAACTATTCACTACCATTTGTAGGTGAGACCTACTTCACTCATGCTACCCAGGATGAAGACCATGGCGCTCCTACCGAGAAGAGGACAACAATGCCGGGATCGGGGGACACAAGTAGGCAACATCGTCATGGCTACGGGAGTGAGTCCTCACACTCTTACGATTACCGCTATTACTCTCTTCCTGAATCAAGTGATAGCTCAAGTAACTATGGACATGGAGGTAGTCATTGCTCAAATGATTATTACTCGTACTCTATTCCTGAAGTGAATCAGCAACCACGGGAAAAATGGGTCTTTGAGTGGGTAGAGCCTGAATTTTATAACATGTTGCTCTCACAATGGCAAACAAATCATGCTTGGAACAATCAAAGTTGGACTGACTTCAGGGCACACTTGTTGGCTACACAAGGAATTAACGTCATGTCAATTGATGAATACAACGCCATGAACAATCCGCAATCCGACGTCATATGGTCTTGAGATGTATCCATTGTTCAATGTTTATGTGCTCAAAACTACGTGTATTATGTCGAAAACTATGTTGTATGTTAAATTTCGTCAAGAACTATGTATCGGACAATTTATGTTGGACTTCGTATGAATTGTGGAATGTTGTATGACATTGATTGGTGCAATATTTTATGAATTCTATATTGTCAACCTGTGGCTAAGCATTATTAGAATATTTTAGCAAAGGTCATGCAAAAAATTCCTACATTTTAAGCCTCTTTTCGACATAATTTGGTTCTGCGTCGATAACCGGTAAAACCGGTCGATAACCGGTCGAAATCGGTCGATAACCGGTGAAAATCGACCGATTTCATGATTTTCGAATTCGAAATTTGAAATTTGAATTTTCAGTCGAAAACCGACCGGTTATCGCGAAAACCGGTCAAATCGGTGATTTCGCTGGCGAGCGGTTTTAACGATCCCGTCGATTTTGTAAACCTTGAGTACAACAGCCAGCGACCAAACCTTTCCATCTCTGAAACCTGACACCAAAGTTGTTGCATATGTCTATCGAATATCGATCCAGCTGTTTGCACTTAAATTAAAGCAATATCCAGCAAATTAAGTTAACACAAGTACTTAAATCCACCAACAGTTTTACTTCACCTAGAGGTGACCTTAGTTCTTAGCAATAGCAATCAAAAAGGGAGGAACAGAAAATCCGATACAAGGTTTCAATGAAACCGAATGGTACCATATAGCAGAGTGACTAAGACCACTTCTTCTGGAACATCTTTATTTGAGTTTCCACATCTGTATTTCCATCTGAAAGGTATAACGAATGGCCTCTTAAAGCTTCAACCACAACATTCATTCGGGGCATTTGCACCAGTAAAATTTTACCTGGACAGAATGTTAAGTACAGAAAGACTCCTGCAGATACAAAAGAAACACGCATATTAAGTACAGAAAGCAAGATCAAGTTTGAAAATGGTAATTAAGACCTGTACCTCTGAAATGTAGTGATAATAACATTTCCCAAGTATCTAGCCCTCTTTCTCATCGGTGTAACTCTCTTCCTTGAAGTCTTCCTCATCGCTGGCAGTCTCTTCTACATCCTCTTCCATTTTGTTGAAGATAAATACCCTAGGATGATTAGGGTGCGCGTTTGCTTCATTCCTTATGGCAGCTGCTGCAGCCTTGCTTTCAGAAGATGAAGCACCACTATTGTGAAGTCTAATCTCGGCATGATTCAGACATGGGAGATGGTTAATACCTAATTTAAACTCATAGGCTTTTGCCATTGACACAAGGAATGGCGCCACAAGCTTCTCAAGCTTTGGCATCGCCCTTTCTTCAAATTTCAAATATGTTGCCCTTGCACCAAAACGTTGACTAACAATAAGGCAGAATTCCTTCAAACATGGGAATACATGGCCTCTGACAATAAGCTTGTCATTCTGGACACCCTTGAATGTTAACACCAGAGCAAGTAAGGCATGCATATCTCCAAGTACGCGCAGATCCTCCTCAGTTATTTCGAATAGATTAATGTCTAGGTACGCAAGACTGGTAAGTTTTGGCGCAATCCACTTTGGCATCTTTGGACAATAATAGCCAGTGCTCATCAGAAATCTTTGGAGAGAAGACGGCAGAGGGGACCAGGAATCTAAGAACTGGAGTGGCGTTGAGTTGGCAGAACATATCCATAAAGACCGGAGTTTGCATCTGCCAAGCTTGCATAGAGAGGAAAGTAACATCTCTTCATGGCTGTTGTATTCCTGAGATCCTTGGTCGTCATGCTCTAGATGGAGTTCTTCCAAAGCTGTCAGATTCCCCAACTCCTCCACTGCACTTAATGAACTCATTGTAACATTAAATCCTGAGATGACTCTTAAGTTCCTCATATTTCCTATCCCATTTGGTATCTTCGTTTCACCTCCATCATAATATTTAATGAGTAGATGCTGTAGCTTAATGAGCTGAACAATCCCGGATGGCAACTCTCTGATCAATGTATTGCTAAGATCTAGTGTCTCAAGACCATGTAGCCTCAAAATTCCTGTTGGTAGCTTCGACATGTAAGTGCCCCTAAGGCTCAAGTACTTTAGCTGGAAAAGTTTATCTATACCATTCATATCATACTCTTCCAGGTTTTCACAATCTTGAAAATCTAATACACGCAAAGCACCAAACTCAACAAGACTTGGCAAGTGCTTGATGCAAGCTGATGCTGCCACTGTTAGAGATCGAATATGACTTAAATCTTCATTTGCCAATACAGATGCAAGATCTTGGTGAATGTAATGGACTGACAGTCGCCGGATAAACCCATGGCGATTTGCCAGATCACTTTGCCCATGGCCCATGAAAGCCATGAAATTATCTTCAACTGATTTAGAAATAATGAGCTCAAGCATCATGTCATGGACTTGACAAGCACGGGCCTTACCGTCATAACCAATTTCCACTGGTTGGACCATGCTTCTGTTGATTAGCTCATAAAAGTGGTTCTCGGCAACCTCTTGTTTGCTCTGTCCACGCCCTTCCGTGATAAAGCCTTCTGCTATCCATCGCCTCACTAAAATGTCTCTGTCAATGACATAATCCTCTGGAAATATACTTAAATATAACAGACAAGTCTTAAGATTAGGCGGAAGATCATTGTAGCTGAGGGATAGTATGCTATTCATTCCCTCTAAGCTCCGGTCTTTGTCCAATGCAGAACCAATAGACCTTGTGACCCTCTCCCACTCGTCTTTGACCACTGGTCGGTTTGCCAATAAACTTGATATACTGATAATTGCCAATGGTAGGCCTCCACATTTCTTCAATATTTTATTTGAAACTTCTTTTAGTGCATCAGGGCAACAGTTCTTAGAACCAAATATTCTTTTGAAAAACAACCTTTTGGAATGAATATCACTTAGGGCTTCCATTTCATAGACGCGGTCGTTAATATGCTGACAGCATGATTTTGCTACATCAACAATTCGTGTAGTAGCTATAATTCTGCTAGAAAGATTATTCTCGGGGAAAGCATTTTTAATAGTTTCCCATGCTGATATAGACCATATATCATCAACAACAATGAGGTACCTAGTAGATAAAAGTAAAAATTGTTAACCGATTATGAAAAAGAGTTCTAGTAGAAAACATCATAACGACATTAACATCACACAGATAGTCCTGATGGGAAGTTCTGTTTTGTTATTTGGAGTGGTTTAAAATTGATGAATGAAACAATGTCCTTCAATGCATAGTGTCATATTTTTTCATGGCCTGACTATAGCATTCTAATGTGCGATGCAACGGATTAAGGATTGTTTGCGTCCAATGCCCCTATGGAACGATTTCCAAGTTATGGGAACAGTATACACTTACTTTCATCTACATGAAACACCTCTCCTCCCTCTCTCCCCTCTCTTCATAATTCGAAATTCATATTGTGAAATTTGCTTATATGGCACTACATTTGATGAGAATAAGTCCCCCATTAGGATTGGCCAGCTAAGGAATTGGACTAGTATACATTGAAACACTACACACTTCAAGAGGAGTGAAATAAAGAAATTTCAACATCATATCTAAACTTTTATAAATTAGTCAACTAGTTACTAAACTATACCATATGCTTATTGTCCTATGCTTATGCTGCCATTTGCAGTTTGTTGTACATATGTATCATGCCAATTTAATTGAGGATGGAACCCAAAACTGAGTAAATCTTAAAAATAATCACAACTTTACAATATTTGCCTCGTGATCAATCATTTCATGTACATGTTTGTGTAAGAATTTCGTTGAGAGAATTTGATGTATAATGGGAGTTATAAACTCATGTTTTCATCAAGCTACACACAATTTATTAATGCTTCTAAAGGCTGAGGATGAAATTCTGAGTTGTTTAATTACTTATGTAATCTTTAACCTCTAGACATCATTTTTTTAACTATTTGATTATTTTTCATTACAATACAGTCGGTCTAGTATTAAGGAATGCCCCTAGATGTTTTTTAATTAAATTACCTCTTATCTTGTAGCAGTTCTCTTAGCTTTGACATAAATTGCTTTTCATCCCAAGTATCAATATCTTTTGTAAAACCTTCCTTGCAAGGCACTTGGGAGATCACATCCTTCATGATTTTCTTCACATTAGGCTTCTGAGAGATTGAGATGAATGCCCAGCAATGAAAATGCCCTTGGATCTTGCGATAGACCTCCCTTGCCAATGTTGTCTTTCCTAACCCTCCGAATCCAACAATAGACAGCACCTTGCGATACTTTGTTGTTGTCGAGCTTCTTTCATCTTCCACCATCCAGTTGACAAGATCATCTCTTGGACCATCAATGCCCACAAGGTGTTCTTCCTCGATGAAAAGAGCAGACAACCGGGGATCCACAATGGAATGGTCAAAGGCGCTGCAAGCAATATCATCCAGCTTGTATCTGCTCTTGAGGTCTTCCACTTGCTTGACACGAACCTTCAAGTCGTCAATTTGGCTGGCTATTCCGTGGCGAGACCCAAGAGTCTTGAGCCGGCGAGCAGTCTTACGGAAGAACTCCTTGAAGCTACCGTGGTGGCTGCTGTTGCCAAGGTGGTGGACGAACTTGTCGATGACATCCTCCGTATCGTAGGCCAGCTTCCTCACCAGCGATATCCATGCCTTCACTTGGATGTCAGGATCTTGTAGCTTGGCGTACTTCTGAACAGCAGCATGCATGCTCATGAGTAGGGATGAAAACGGGACGGGAAAATCCCGTCCGTCCGGCTCCCGTTCCTGCATTGTTCCTGATCTTTTTCGTATTTCCGGGAGAAAAACAGGAACGGACGGAAACGGGAGAATTGAAAACGAAAACGGGACCGAAAACAGTTAGGCGATTTTTCGTCCGTTTTACCGGGATCCTGTTTCGGGCCGGGATATTCCCGTATTCATCCTGTTTAAACACAACCCGGTATAGCCCAGTAATTCGGCCCAGTATGTATCCCCCAGCCCAACTCAATGTCAATGTTGTGTACTGGTATAAATTCATCTCCAAAACCCTAGCAGAACCCGGCACTCCCACACTCTCCCACCCAGCCAGGACTCGCGCACGCCGCCGTCGCACGCGCCCTGCGCCGCGCCGCGCCGCGCCGCGCCGCCGTCGCACGCGCGCCGCGCCGCGCCGTGCCGCGCCCAGGCACGGCTGGTCCTCGTCTCCTCCAGCTCATCCTCGCCGCATCCAGCCCGTCGTCGTCGCGCCCAGCTCCTGTCGTCGCCGCGCCCAGATCCCGTCTTCACGCCAAGCTCCTGTCGTCGCCGCGTCCGGCTCCCGTCATCGCGTCAAGATCTCGTCGCCGCATCCAGCTCCCATCGTCGCGCCAAGATCTCGTCGCCGCGGCCCGGTCTCTCGTCGCGCCCGTGCCTGCTCGCCGCGATGTCGCCGCCCACCGGACAGAAGACGTCGTCCCTGGCTCGCATCATGTTCGGGGACAACGCGCCTCCGCTTCCTCCTTCCTCCAGCAGCAGATCTCAGGCATCTGCTAAAGGTAATTGATTTGTTGCTTGCTCTGTTCGATTAGCTGCTCTGTTCTTGCTTGCTTGCCTCCAGCCCCTCCAATTATTGCTTGATTCGTTCAATTAGTTGCTTGCTTGGTGCTGTATTTTGGATGTATTTTTGGTATGTTCTTTTACTGAGCATGTATTTTTGGTTTGTTCTTGTTAGGTTCAAAGAACAAGAGGAAGACTGGTAGTCCAGGTGGTGTGTCAGCATCCTCATCAACTCCAACAGCTGAGGAGGAGATTGCTAATATTCCTACATCAAAAACAACAGTGGTCTTTGTTCAGGTGCCAAGAAGTGAGATAGATGGCAGTGGGAGTGGCAGTGGGACTGGTGCAGACACCAACACCGGCACAGATGCCACCGGCGATGTAGTTGCAGATGCAGACCATGAAGTCATTGATCTTGATGGGAATGAAGAAGAGAATGGAGGATGTGGAAAGAGGGCAAAGAAATGCACGTCTGATGTGTGGCAGTACTTTACCAAGAAGACTGAGATTTTGGAAGTAGATGGCAAGAAGTACTATCAGCTGTGGGGGCATTGTAACTTCCCTGGTTGCAGGACCAAGTACAGAGCAGAGTGCAACTATGGGACAACTGGCTTTCGGAACCATCTCAAATCAGCACATAGAATTGTTAAAGGTCAGCAACAACTGATTATTGATAGGATTCATGGCAAAGATATCACTGTTCTTGAACCATACAAGTATGATCAAGATGTTAGTCTTAAGAAGTTTTACTTGGCAATAATCATGCATGAGTATCCATTCAATATAGTAGAGCATGATTACTTTGTTGAGTTCATTAAATCTTTGCGTCCTAGTTTCCCAATCAAGAGTCGTGTCACTGTAAGGAAAGAGTTGATGAATATCTATTTGGAAGAAAAAGAGAAGCTGTATGAACATTTCAAATCTGTTCATTGTCGCTTTAGTGCAACCATGGACATGTGGACATCATGCCAGAACAAAGCCTACATGTGTGTAACACTACATTGGGTTGATGATGAGTGGCATTTGCAGAAGCGCATTGCTGGTTTTTTCCAAGTAGAAGGACAACACAGCGGTCAGAAATTGTCACAGACCTTCACCGAGCTCATGGTCAAGTGGTATGCTGAGAAGAAATTGTTCTCACTGACTTTGGACAATGCTAGTGCCAATCAAGTTGCAGTCAATGACATAATTAAGGATTTCAAGGACAGTGGTAACACAAGTTTGGTATGTGATGGTGATTTCTTCCATGTGAGGTGTGCTTGTCACATACTAAATTTGGTTGCAAGAGATGGGCTGGCAGTGATTTCAAAGACTGTTGAGAAGATCAAGGCTATTGTCCTGGTTGTGAAGAGCTCTCCATTGCAGCAGGAGCAACTCAAGAAGTGTGCCATTGAATGTGGGCTGGATACTACTAGAGGGCTGTCACTTGATGTTTCCACTAGGTGGAACTCCACCTATCTGATGCTGAAAGATGCCTTGTACTACAGGCCTGCTTTTATGAGGCTTAAGTCCTCGGATCGCAAGAAGTAAGTATTGCATCTGTTGTTGTTTCCATACAAAGACAATATTGCATTAATTATTGTTTTCTAACAATTTGTCCTGCTGCTTGTAGGTATGATCATATTACTCCATCTGTTGAGGAGTGGGAGATGGCTATTACACTTTTCAAGTGCTTGAAGAAGTTCTATGACCTCACTGAACTCCTATCCGGTACATCTTATCCCACTGCAAACTTGTTCTATCGAGGCTTTTGTGAGATAAAGGACCTGCTGGATAAATGGTGTTATAGTTCAGATTCCACCATTAGTACTATGGCTGTTGCTATGAGTAAGAAATTTGAAAAATACTGGACCAAATCTAGCACTGCTCTTGCTGTTGCATGCTTTCTTGATCCTAGGTACAAGAAAAGACTTGTAGAGTTCTATATGAAAAAGTTTGAAGGTGACTTGTATCAGCTAGAAATGGAAAAGTTTGTTAGTCTTATAAAGAAATTGTATCACTTTTATGCTGCTGCTACACCTTCATCATCAAAGACAAAGAGTGATGATGCTGAAAGTAGCAAGGTGGATGACTTGTTGGACAGTCAAAATGAGGAGCTTGATGCTTTCTTGTATGACACAAGTGGCCCTGATGACATACATATGGATGAATTGGATAAATACATGGCAGCCCCTCTTTTGAAGCTCAACGGTGACTTTAATATTTTATCTTGGTGGAGGGATAGTGCGAGGGTTTATCCTGTTCTTGCACAAATAGCTAGAGATGTGCTGGCTATACAAGTTTCCACTGTTGCTTCTGAATCCGCCTTTAGTGCTGGTGGTCGTGTTATTGATCCTTTCCGCAGTCGTCTTGATCCTGAGATGGTCCAAGCATTGATCTGCACCAAGGATTGGATAGCTGCAGCAAGAAAAGATCATAATTTTACTTGTTTATTCACATGTGCAGAATTATTGTAGTCTTGCTTTGATCTGATGCATTTGTCTTTTTTTTTTAAAGATTCCAAGAGCTTTCCTACTATTGTTGAGGACTTGGAGTTTATGGAGGCCCTTGCTAATTCACTCAAAGATGAACAAAAGGTATATCTGCAGCTGCACTTGTATGTTCTTTCATTTTTCCTACTAGCCAAAGTTATATCATTTTCTTCAAATGCAAACTGTAGGAGGGAGATCAGCCCATAGAGGTGGAAGATGGAGAAGAGGAAGATGGAACGCCAGCTGATACACATGAGGACTTTGTGATAGTCTAGAGCTGATGGAGTCGTAAGGGATGTGATCTAGTGAACTGATCTGGGTAGTCGTAATGGTCTGCTGGCTTGTGCGCCTGGAAGTTGATGTCGAAGTTTATTTATGTAGAACTGATTTGTGACCTTGTTGTTTGTAACTTAAGTTGGCCTGGGCGCCTTATACTTATCTATGCATGTGGGAACTTCCCTGGTAGTTTCTTATGTTGACTTTGATGAGGCATGTTGCCTGGTAGGCGCTGGTAGCCTGGTACTAATATATGTTGTTGCCTTGCCTGATACTTATCTATTCTAGTCCTAGATTGTCTATATGAAAATTGCTACTGTCCTATAGTACTTGTCTAGTCCTGTTGTTGGCTGGTTTATGTCGCGAGAATGTGTCGGCATTCCCGGCTAAACTCCCGGTTCCCGACCGTTACCGGCATATTTTCGTTCGTTTTTGTTCGTTTTCGTTTTCCCGGCTGTCCCGTTTCCGTTTCCGTCCGGTGGATGAAATACGGAAACGGAAACGGTTAGGGTGTTTTCCCGCCCGTTCCCGTTCCTTTTCATCCCTACTCATGAGCTCAGATCTGAGCGACCGTATCTCACGTCGGACACCTTTGAGACGCCCACACTCGTCGGCGAGCAGGGAGTTGAGCTTCCTCACTAGGGGGCCCAACACGCCATGAGCAGCGCTTACCACCTCCATTGATCTCTGTGATCCTACTGGCAGTAGGCTACTGCCCTCAACGATCCATCTGTGGACTCTGTTTTGTGTGCTAGGAAGTGAGGGAAGATTGAGAGATGATAGAGCAAACTGGGTGCGGGTGCTTACTGGCCGGCTACTGCTAGGCACTGACGATGTCTATCTCCCTCACCCTATTCCACGCCGCCGGCAAGCTGGAGACTGAAGGGGAGGGGAGATCGGCACACATGGAGTGGAGTGAAGTGAGGGAAGACTGAGAGACGACTTGTGTGGGTGCTTACTGGCCGGCTACTGCTGCCTCTGACGTCTACCATGTGTGCTTGGTGACGAATCACGCACTAGCAGCTAAAAAGATTCCATCAATCATGCACCTTGCCGACAACTTTTTTTTTTTTTTTTGGCCGTGTCCACTTGTACTCTTGATTAGGTTTGCTAAGAATCAGAGCTTACATAGTTACGTCTCTCTGAATCCAATTGCTCGAATGGATTATATATCATCGATCTGATGCTAAAGCGCAGCTTACATACATTTGTTAAGGGCCAACAGTTCAAACCAACTGGTGGATGCTCCTTGCAAGATCGATGGGAGCAAATCAGAGCCTTTTTTTTTCGAACAATGCAAATCAGAGCCATATTTCCAGCCAACCGGAGGAAAGGATTCGACTCACTATTCTCTTTAGTTACCTGGCAACTATGCAAGGGGCTGGGATATGAGTCGCTGGATGCAGGAGCAAATCACTTGGGTTGTCTTTTTGGCGAGGAATCATCAACGTTTGCTGGCAGAGCCCTCGGTTTCAGTTGGTGGATCCGTAGCTGTATGTGTATTATATGAGATAAAAAGAAAAAGTAACAGCAATTCATGCGACAGCAAACAAGATCGTAATGGCTAGTTCCTTCAAAAAAGAAACAGGTGACATGTACTACTGCAGAGTCTGTGCCATGAATGCCTACCTTTAAGGAGGAGAGAGACAAACATGTTACAATACCAGCGTTCATTTGGAGCAATCTTTAGTAACTGCATGTCATTCATCAAACAAGCTGACGATGTATAGTAACTTGGGGGCATGTTTCTATGTGTCTTAGAGAATCAACGAAGCTGGTATCAGAGATTAAGGGAAGGCCAGGGAGGAAACACGGTGGCCTACAGCATCAAAGGTTGCGACGCAAGCAAGCAAAATGAACCGCGCCTGTGCACGCATGTGAGAGTGTGCGTGTCTTTTTTTTTTGCGAATGAGAGTGCGTGCGCCCATTGCCATTACTGGCGCCGAGCCAGGGGCGGTAGCTGGCGGCTTGGCTTGGCGCCATTACTCCGCCGTTGCTCGAAGGAGGCCGTGAACTTTCGTAGCATCCAATGGACCCGACGCCGGCTGTCGTGCGTTTCGGGGGAACACGGAGTAAATCGGGCAAGTCCTCGCACGTACGAACGAAACGACCGTAGTACGCTTCACTCAATTGTAACACCCCGTGTCACTGAAAAGCAGCTTGTGCAATCCACTCAAACTGAACAGGAACTAAAAGCCATTCAAGTTGAAATTCGAAATCATTTATGCAAATAATTATCAAACCGTGGCTTGTGAAGGAATTCAAAAATTTCAATAACAACTTAAGCAACTAAAAATATCTGTGGATAGCCCTTCTAAAACAAGAATTTTGGAGAATTTTTGGCGATTTTTGAAATTCGTTTCGATGCTCAAATAAATCCCCAAAGTCCCAAAATCGACCAACTTTGACCACCTGCCATTTGAATTCCTTTACGAATTGAGATGTGCATGTTATGTCACTGGAATCTGCGTTTCATTATCTTTCGAACAAGACTGGTTTCATAATTTTTGGAACTCGTTTGCTAGTTCGAATTTAGTGCACAAGATTGGGGAAAATCAGAGTTTGAATAAATCGTGAAAATGGAAAGATGCCTGAGGGCCCGCATGTCAGTCGCTCCTCTCTCACTGCGCGCGCGCGGAATTCAGTCGCCACGTCGCCGCCGGCCACCGGAGCCACGCCGCGCCTCCTCCACCGCACGTTCACGGATGCCGCCGTTCTTAAGCCATTCCGCCCCCTGTTTTGCCCAGTCCCAAACCCTAGCCGCCTCCATTTCCTCCTCTCATCCCGCCGCCATTTCCCTCCTAGCTCGAGTTCCAGCTTCCAATCGAAGTTCGCCGCCGACGAGCTGCTTCCGGCGGAGCTACGCCACCATGAACTGCGCCAGGGCACCTTCTAGCTTGTTGTGACCACCGTTTTCCCTATCATGTCGTGAATCGTGAGATCGAGGCCCATCTTCATCGCTGCCGGTCAACCGCGCCGCCATCTCCTCGTCGTCGATTCGCCGAGTCCGGTGAGTCCCCGTCTGATTCCTCACGCTGGAAGCCTCTCCTCGAAGTTGCGCACCCTCCTGACCCCTTTTTCCTCGCCATCGTGCAGCACATTCACCAGGGCACCACTTTTCCCCGCCGCCGGACTTCGCCCTACGACCACCGCCTCCGGGAAATCTTCCATCCCGGCCCTCTCCACGCCAAAGTGTTGGTCACCGAGACTCTCGTCGTCACGCTGAAGGTGGTGCTCGCGCTATCTTCGCTCGAGCTCGCCTCCCTTGTCCGGAACGCTGCCGCGAAGACCTCCCCGGGCCGCCTCCTCATCGCCGACCACCGCCCAGCCCTCGCCGTCGTCAATAGGTACCCCGTAGAGGTCCGCGCAGCCAAGGTGAGCCTTTCGCGCCCACACGTCGACCCCCTCCCTCTTTCCCGTCGCCGGAACGGCCGCCGTGCCGCCGCCGCGGCGCTCTGCGCGTCGTGCGCGC
Source organism: Eragrostis curvula (assembly GCA_007726485.1). Classification (NCBI taxonomy): domain Eukaryota; kingdom Viridiplantae; phylum Streptophyta; class Magnoliopsida; order Poales; family Poaceae; genus Eragrostis; species Eragrostis curvula. The sequence goes on from CM017444.1 coordinate 13,440,698, forward strand.
GCACCGTGGGCTCGCCTGGGCCAGATCCAGTCCAGCCCCGGCCCAACTGCCCGATCCAGCTCAAGTCCAAACCCTACAGAGCCCACCCCTTTTTCCCACGTTTGTTTAAATTCTCAGAAAATCGCAGAAGCTTCAAAAATTGATAGAAAAATAAATACAACTCAGAAAAATGTGAAACCAATTTTGTTAGTTTCCTTATGCTCAAAATCTTACAACTCATTTTCCTGTTTTCTGTAAAATTTTAATTGATGCAAGATTTGTTTAATTCCTATAATTTCTCTGTTGCTCAATAAATCATGAACTCTTGCATGCTTGTTAAGAATCTAATAACACACCTACAGAGCATTTTTCCACTGTCACATGTTGTCTAATTATTTTCTTATGATTTAAATCATGTTCTGCACTGTATAAATTATTATAAATAATCTACTTTGCAATAAATCATGAAACTTCACCATAAATTACTTTCAGTGGCACTCTTCACCAGAAAAATGCCACTGGACATAAATCCACTTTCGAAATCACATTATTCATTTAACTTGCCCAAGTTGATTAATGGTGAACTTAATTAAAAGTTAATGAAGGAAATACTCCAGACGAAATTAATTAACAAAGTTAATCATTTGCACTTACAGTGTAAATGACTGTCCTATCAATTAATTAAATCATGAATTGCATCATATTCTTGCATCTAACTTTGCATTATTTTCCTTATCATAACGTGTAGTGACAGAGACGACTCCGGAACCACTGGACTTCCAGCTGCCGGAGGAGCAGACCCAGGAGGTGCAGGAGGAGCAGCCGCAGCAGGACACTGACCCCACTGACCCTGTTAGCTACGCTCCTGAGCCAGGCAAGCCCCGGTGCATGCCTACCTATTTAGGATTTTTGTTTATCACTTGATTGGGGCTAGTAATTGTTTGTGCATTAGGTTTATTAGGAGTTGATGTGAAAACCCTAGAACTGCATTAGGACTACCCTTCCATATCCTACCTTGTGTCCTATTTTTGTAGATGTGGTCTAGGTTACGTTAGAACTTGCTAGGCTTAGTGGCTAGCGGATGGTAGAAGTCGAGTGGTAGGTCCCACTCGCATGATAGGGACCCCTGGATTGTACTAGCTGGATTTAGGATTTGTTGAGACCGGACGGGGAATTGCTTGTATAGGATGGTTGGAGAAGGCTGGGCCTTCACGGTGGTGTAGCCCCGTCTGTGTCGATTAAGGACCGTTCGTTGTTGGCCCTATTGAGCAAGTTCGAACGTACTGATCACATGCTAGTGTTTTTATGGGCCTAGTAAACTTAGTAGCTTGGGTTGCCCTGGTGTCTCGCGGATACTTGCATTTTCTATCATGGTACTTGGGAGAGAAAGGATGCTTCCCAATCGGGGCGTACGTCTGGGACGGGGACCGTGCGGGAAGGCCTTTCTCGGGAGATGTGAGACCCAGCCAGCTCTAGGGGGACCCTTGCGAACGGTTGCTGCATGCGACTTTTGCGCGTGTGTGGCGTGTGGTCAGGTTTTTCTCCTGCAGGATGTACATCGATGCCGCCGCTCTCGGTCAAGAGCAACCTTGTTCAGTGCGCCACATCGTAGTGTGATATGATTGATGATGATGATGCTAGTCTATTACATTACTGTTATTTATATATTTTGCTGTATATCCTGTCACCGTTGATGTATTGTTACTTATACCTGTTCTAGATATATGAACACTGCTTTACTGGTTAAGTACTTAATTTGAAATTAAAATTTGAAAGTAAGGACCCAGTAATTAGTGCACTTGTAGGCAAGTGAGTCAGCCTACCCTTGTAGCTGTTGCATTCTAGGAGTCGGCTGTAGTTAGCCACATTGACGGGTAAGTCTTGCTGAGTATTAGTTGCTCAGGGTTTGGCTCTTTATGTTTTTGTGCAGGTATAGATTTTGCTTCCGCTGTTGCTTGGTGGAGTTCCTCTAGGTCCACATCGCGGGCTTCGATGTGCGGCCATGTATCGTCGAGTGGTAGAATTGGTATAGTCGAGACTTCCGCTGTGTTATTCACGTGTTTTAAATCATTTAAGACTTGTAATAACTTAAAGATGTAAATTTGTGCTTTTTATATGCTGTACTGTTGCGTCTGTTCATCAGCGCTTTACCGACTCGATCCTGTGAAAAACGGAGACGCTTCAGCTGGTACCAGAGCCGTGTTGGGACAGTACATCATATAAACGGCCTATTTTCGAAAATCTAACCACGTACGTGTGAGGAACGAAAAGCCCATTATAAGGATGTTAGAGTAATCAGGTGGTAATAGGAGTTTATTGTTATTTTTCTGTAACGACGCAGGGTGAGAAAATGAGGTGCTTGGGGTGCAAGAGTAGCAAACTAGGCTGAACATGTACGTTTGCACAACTGGTCGTGGGAACGGGCACTTTTGCCAAATCTAACGAGCAATTAGTAAAAAGGTTGTATCAAATTCCGTGGAAGATTTATTAACTCTGATAAGCATTAAGTGGTTCTTCAAAGGCAGATAGATTGTTACCCTTGGATTTGAGGCTGTATAAAAGTCCCTCAAACACAGCGATTGTATAGTTAATGAATAGACTCCTGATTTCTAACTCAAAACTCAAATCCAGAAACATTATCAGCCTAGTTTACACGTAACAATTCCATGAATGCATTATAGCATAACACGATCCATGTAAAGCCTGCAGAACACACCTTAGAAGACAAGTCCAAAGACTTCTTGTACAGAACATTTGCAGGTTCCTACAAATAGCAGGAGTGCACATTAGTTTCCTGTTGACGTGCACAAGAGGCAATAGCAGACTTCATTCATGAATATTGTTCTCTACATGTCAATCTGACTTCATGCAGCACTCAGTCCACATATACAAGGAACAATAGAAATGCATAACATAATAGCAGCATATACATACCATGTCAACAGCCTTCTGGAAACACTCTGTTGCCTTTACACAGTACTCATTTGCCTAGTCATGATCTGGGCTGAAGAATCCATGAGAGGTCCGAGCATTTCCTAAGCACCAGAGATCAGCCTTGCTGGGATCAATTTTCAGTGCCTCTTCAAGCTTGGATTCCGCATCTGTAAGAAGATTCATTCAATTAGTGCCACTTTGATCCCTATTCAGTAATATCTAACAAAAGGCAGAAACCTACACACATACACACAAGCTGAACTTGGTCATGCACACAACAAAATCCTATACATGAACTCTCAAACAGTAAATCTAACAATGCTGCTTTCATTCAACAAGTCAAACTGCATCCATTAAACATGAAAAATCTGCATCTTGGATATATCCAAAAGAAACAAGAAACGGGCAAACCAGCAGAAATGAGTAACAGTAAATCTTACTATGAATAGCAAGCAAGCAGCCATAACAAACAAGAAACGATATACTTTCACCATACAAAACGGGCAAACCAAAAGACAGATACAGAAGCAATAGCCACCTGAAATACAATTTGTTCATAACAACTGCTTGCTGATTGATCAAAAGTGCCGACATATTTTGGCATCTATTGTGACTAACACAAATTAGTATCGAGTAACAGCTCCTACATGCTATATAATTTTTTTCTGCAAAAACCCAAAGCACTTGTGAATATCTCAAACAAAATATCAACAAGAGTAGACAGTACAGAAAAAAAAAAGCACTCAAACAACATGGCAACGAAGAGTATAGCACTTGATACATGTCCACATCATGAAGTCTGCAAAAAAATGGCAATGAAGAGTATAGCACTTGATACCCATTCACAACATGAACTGTGAAGCAGGGAAAAAAACGAGGGACTAAAACTCAGCACCGCAGAAGCAAGTCTGTTAATCCAACCACCAGCACTGCACAGAAGCAGTTCTGTGTGCACAGTAGCACAAATGGTGCCATTAATTTTCTGAATGTCTGGAACCGAAACACACTGGGTATAGTAGCAATCGTTCAAGTGGGGGGCAAAAACACCAGCATACAGGTCCAGGGCCTAAACTTTTTTTTTTTTTTTTTGCGAGGAAGGGCCTAAACATTATGTGGGAATTGAACTGTGGATTTATGCATTCGTAAATGACACATTGAGATCCTAAGCAGTTCATTAGACGGGACTGCAAGCAGAAATCATAAACAAAACTCACAACAAGGGCCTCGTCCGAATCGCTCAATCTACAGTAAAAGGAATCGCCATCGCCTAAATCCGACGAAGCAATACAACCTTGGAGGCACTTGAGGCTCTCGGGGCCGTTCCGCACCGCACCCGCGACAGCTCCAGCAGCGCGCCTCCCCACCGCGTCAGGTTTTGCGCGCGAACACACGACCAGGTCAAATCAGATCAGATCCTACCGAGCTTGAGCCCAGCGGTGGAAAAGGCTAACGGGAGGAAGAAGAGAGTTGCGAGAGATGCGCCGTACGTCGGCGTCGAGAGGGTTCTGGTGGTCGTACGCGGCCTCGGCGTTCCATCGGGCGAGCTCGAAGAAGAACAGCCGCTCCGCGTCGCGCGTCGCTTCCTTTGGGTCGGGTTCCGCTCTCCTCCTCTCTCTGGCTCTCTCGCTATTTCTCGCTTCGATTTGGGGAGGGCCGGAGCGGTGGTGATGGTGGTGGCCTTTGGAGTCCAGTTGGGGAACAACACGGCCGGCGGGACGTGGGCGTGTGGGCCGAGGACTTAAAATATATCGCGGCCCAGCTCAGCGGCCTAGAATTTAGCCCATACGGAACGGGCCCCATTGTCAGCAAAAAGAAAAGGCCCAATTCGTCCCCGGCCCATTCGCTGGAACGCAAGCCGCGCGCTTCCTCATCAGTTCTCTGATAGGATAAGTCCTTGTGCTGCTGGAGGTTATCCAGGACAGCATCTACTGGTCCTTGTAAAGGACATTCAGTTAGTCCTTGTAGAGGACAGCACCTTGGTCCTGGCTCTTTGCAGAGGACATTCAGTTACTGTTCGTTTCCTTTAGTCCTAAAATTTAGTCTAGAGAATCTTGTTATTTAAAAGTATTAAATAAAGTTTAATTACAAAACCTTTTTACAGATGGGTGCTAATTTACGAGACGAATCTAACGAGCCTAATTAAGCTATGTTTTGATACAGTAATGCTACAGTAACCATCGTCTAATCATAGCTTAATTACCCTAATTAGATTCGTCTCGCAAAGTAGCTTAGGTTTCTGCAAAAAGTTTTATAATTACACTTTATTTAATACCTTTAAATAGCAAGAATTTTGGCCTAAATTTTAGTCCTAAACGAAACAAACACGCCCAGTTGGTCCTTGTAGAGGACATCTAGGACAGTAGCATCTTAGACTAGCATCTTAGCATATGCTGACAATCTAGGCTGGCTATAAATATGTATCCCCAACCCCTTGGGATGGCATTGTGTGAGAAGTAAACAAAAAATTGCCCCAACTCTTAGTGTCATCCTCTCACTATGAGAGTGAGAGTTCTGCTACTAACATCTGGTATCAGGGCCGTACTATCCTGTAGCCTAAACATCTCTTGCTCATCTCCCTCCCAACTCACTCACCCAGCAGCAGGAGCACCTGCAGCCCCTGTCCACTCCTTCTCCCCTGCACAGACGAGTAGCAGCTTGTCTGAAGCAGCTCCTTCCCCACGCAGCAGCAGCAGCAGTCCAGCAGCGCGCCATGTCCGCAGGACACGCTCCGTACTCGGTCGCCTCGAGCGCACGGCACCGGCAGGAGGCCGAGGTCGCCGCGGCAGAGGAACGCGAGCGAATGGCAGCAGAGGCTACTGCGACGGCGATGAGGGCTGCACGGCTGGCAGCTGCGGAGCTAGCTGCAGCAAGGGCGGAGGTGGAAGCAGCGGCGGCGGTGGATGCAGCGCGTGCGGCGGCAGCGGAGCTCGGGGTTCTGCGCGGCAGTAGGACCAGCGGCTCGGTCTCAGCCGACGGTGTTACTAACGCAGACCTCAGAAGATGAGGGAGGCGACTCGAGAGCGGGTGGGCCAGTGGGCAGCTGCGCACTCCCACGGGCAGGGTGGTGGCAGCCCAGACGGGCGTGGCCGTGCTGGTGGAGCTCCTGGCAGGGGCGCGCACGACGGCGGCGGCCGGGGAGACGGAGACCGCAGCCTTTACAGGCGGCGCGGCTCTCCCTCCCCTGACCGGTACCATGGTCACCGCGGGATTCATGCCATCGTCAGGGACGTTGGCCACGGCGGTGGCTGGCCTACCCTCACCAAGACCAACTACGTCGAGTGGGCCTCGGTGATGAGGGTGAGGCTCCAGGTGCGGCACATGTGGGAGGCGGTTCGGTACGGCGACGTCGACTACGACGAGGATCGACGGGCGCTTGTAACACCCCAGATTAATTCTACTGTTAATCAAGTAGATTAATGCAATTGACACGGAATTAGGACCAAAGAATCAAAAGGAATAAATGAACAAACCTTTAATTAAGTCAAACCAAGGTAATATTTATTTTGACAGAATTTTTCTTAATAGTGGATCCCTTTAAAAAAAATTCCTTGGGCTTCATGTACCAAGATAGAATTTTGGAGAAGTTTACAGATTTTTCTGCAAAGTGCAAGGTGCTTAAATAAATCAAAAGCCATTTATCTAATTTCTGTCTTAACAGAATTTTCATGCAAAATCCATTTCGAAATTTGAAAAATTCCAATAAGAATAGTTGTTCCTCCACGTGAGATCTTTCAAAGGTGAATTTATTAGATTTTTTGCAGCACGGGAAGGCCAGCTTCAAATTGAGTCAAGGGAGCACGTGGAGTAATTCATTGAAAAATTCGAATTCAGTAGTGGAACCCGACTGTCATCCTCTTCCTCCTACTGCTGCTCTTTCTCTGCTCGCGCCCATGCCGCCCGCTGTGGCCATCGTCACCACAGCAGGTCATGATCACGTGCGCGATGGAGGACCAAACCAGCACGCCACCTTGTCGCTATCCTTTCCTCCAGTTGGGTCAAGTCGCTCTTCTTCCTCATTCTCCCCAACCGACCGAGACAGAGCCGCCATGGCCGCCTAACCCAAAGCTTGAGCCGCCGCCGTCGCCACTGCCCCTCCCCAGCCGAGCCCCACATCAAAAACCAAAGGCAGGAGATACTATAGCTTTCCCTCACCTCCAATCGAAGTATACCCACCCGTAGCACTAGATCGACCAAGTTTTGCATCCATGGCCACCGGATGAGCCAGTTCGACATCACCATCGATTCGTGCTTCCCAGGTTCGTTTCCATTCGATTCCTCGCACATGAAGCTTCCGCACATCTCTACGAATCCATTTGAGTCATTCCTTGTGCAATTTGACCACTCAAATCAACGTATTTTGAGGATTTGTGGCCGCCGGTTTTTGGTTCCCCTGTTTTTCCTGTTCACCACCTAAATTCCAGGAAATGGGAAAATAGTTAAAAACTTCAATAATTCATATCAATAAGAATATAACTCGGAAAAATGCAAACTAAATTATGTTGGATTCTATGTCACTAGATCTATAGAGCGGTATAACATAAACGCTAGGAATCACAATGAATGTTTGTACAAAATTCAGAGAATGAAAACATAAATAAATTCATATATCCATTTCTGTTCATTTTTAGAAATTTATCCTTGCACGCCTTTGATCCAATTTTTGGATACGTCACTGTTCATAGTAGTTTTCTGCCCTGAAAAATATAAAATAAGTTTTATGACTTTCAGAAGCATGTCAGAAAATTTCGAAATGTTAATCTTGTTAATTAACCACCCTAAACACTAAATGACTTATGTGTTGTTTAAAGTGTCTTTCATTAAAAACTTTCTTGTATGTTCAGCAGCATTCATGTGCTAGGTTACAGCTAGTTAACCTACAAATGCATCTCATCATTCTCATAAGCATCATGTCATTGCAGTTGTTCCATAAACGAAATCCATATCTTCGTTGCATCTTATTCTTGGATTTGCATATCATCAATTAGGGAACGGCACCGGAAACGAAGATATGGAGACCATAGCTGAGGAGCTTGCTGCTGATCCTAACACCTTGATTGTGCTAACATTGCTCAAACCCAAGGCAAGCCCCGGTGCATCTCACCTTGTTTTAAAAGATTTTCCTTTTATCACTATATATGGAGTCATGTTATGTGCATTAGGTATTCAGGAGTTGAATGAAACCTTAGTTGCATGTGTCCATATGTATTCCTATGGGTGGGCATGTTCAGCCGTTCGTTAATTTCTACTATGCTTAATATTGAGTCATCGGTAGAAGTCGAGTGGTGCGGAACACTACTTGCGAGCTATAGGGCTCTTTTTGGGGAAAATTATATTTGTCGGTAGCTCACACATGATGATGATAATTTGAGACGGGACGGGGATGTTGTTGACGGTCGTTACGGCACGATTTTGACCGTCAAATACCTGCACAAATGGAATCAAAGTAAACACCAAACATAGTGGTAGGAGTTTATTACTAACGATTTCCACGAGTGTTGGTGAATTTATGGGTGCAGGTACAATCAAGATGAATCCTATACAAACCCGAGGGAAAAGAGGCCCAAAACTCCAAATCCTGGAAACACAGTTTTTCCCGGAATAAAGATATCTTCCAAGGGCCCAATAACCGAGAGAAATACTCAAGTCTACCCATAGCACTCGAGACCAAGGTCAAGGAACAGAGGGGAGGCCACCTGCCAAGGCCCAGCCCAGGTGGGGCCAGCCACAGGTCGGCCGACCCCCCCTAGCTGGGTCGGCCGACCCCCCCTAAAGCCCATTGAGGCCCACTCTTCTATGGCGGTTCGCAACCGACGTTGCAATGTCGGTTCCCCCTGCAATCAATGATACCACCTCGCGGAACCGACTCAATTCCACCGACCTTGGAGGCTATATAATAAGGGGTACCCCCCTCCTCTCAAGACACAACACAAGACAACACACATTGACACCAAGAGGAATCCATTATCTAGCATTAGACTAGTCTCTAGGCTGTAGAGGAGTAGAGGGGAGAGTTTGGTAGAGGAGAGGGCTGTCCTCCCTTTTGTTAGGACTTAGCCCAATCTTGTATCTTGAGGATACTTGCTAATAATATATCGTTCGTTCGTTGTTCGTTCATCGTTCGTTCGTCGTTCATCTCATATTAAGTAAGTATCAAGGTCCACCTCAATAGAATTATCTTCTTTGTTCCCCATGCCTTATGATTGTACTAGTATGATAGCCATGTGCTTTCTATGTGGTTGTTATCTAGTCATGATTGGTTGCTTCATGCTTGACATGTCTTTATTCATTCGTTTATGTCCTTACACTCGATTCATGCATGAAGTGGTGAGACATGCTCGGGCCCATAACTTGTTAATCCGTAGGGTTAGAGTTATGTGTGATATAGATCGTAGCTTGTTAATCCGCAGGGTTAGAGTTACGCATGTCTCACCCATTTACTTGATGATCCGTAGGGTCAGAGTCATGCATGTTCTAGCACTTGATCTGTTGATCCGTCGGGTCAGGATTAGGTGTACTCTTATTCCCGACTTGATGATCCGAAGGGTCAAAGTCCCGTGGGAATCGAGAGTACTGTTTAGCAATGTGAGCGTGGTGCTTAGGTTGATAAACAGCTTTGAGTGTTTGGTTGTCTGCTTGAACAAGAGAAGGTCTGGCAGCGAGGACTTAATTGCCTTGCTGTCACGTGACCCTAGGACTGGCATAGGGACTTAATAGCCCTAGTGTCACGTGTCCTGGTAGAGGGTTGCCGGTAGGTGGTGACAGCCCTGCTGTGCCTAATCCTCTTTGTTCTACGGTAGATAGCCTTGATTGCCTGGTAGAAGGAATGCCGGTAGGTGGTGACAGCCCTGCTGGTTACCCCCCTTGTTCCAGGTTGACATAGAGCTTAGACTTGTATGTGTTGCATGAGCAGGAATATAAGAAGTACATAAGGATCCATCTCGGCTCTCTTCTTGACCCCGCTTAGCCTAGGCTTAGTTCTAGTGTTAGATTGGATTGCTCTGGTTGTGTTGTCACACTACCCCTACCATACTTTTATCCTTACCCCTGTTTAGACCTTGGTACATTATTAGTTATGTGATTATGAACTTTGCTATCTCGTAAACCACCGCCTTCCCTGTGGAAAATACGATACCCTTGAATACTCACGGGTGAAATGCTACAACGGTATTCTCCGTGCGCTTGCGGATTTATTTGTGACCGTAAGAAATACCAACAAGCATTTCTGGCGCCGTTGCCGGGGAAGGCACTGGTTGAAGAGTCACTAGCATTGTTTATAATTATATTTCTTTTAATTACCACTGTCTAGATAGGTCTACCTTTGCTTTGTTTTCTCTTTATGTGAAAACAGGGTAGTGTACCTCTAGCGTTGACCTATCGAGGCAATACACAGAAAATCAAGAAGTAATCTTGAGACGAACAGAACCGCGAGTCACCCATCCTCAAGAATACTCTCGATAGTCAAGCCAGCTACATCCACGCCAATGGCTGAAAAGTTGTTCCAAGAATACTCCGCTGCCGTTGTTGACCGTGTAGCAATTGGGCCACACGTCAGCACTGGAGACGGAAACTTCAGACTTAGAGCCAGCCAAATCCACATGGTGCAGGCCAATCCATTCCATGGTACGGCCAACGAGGACGCAAACATTCATCTTCATAAATTCCTAAAAGCATGCAAAACCTTGTCCATCAAGGGAGTCAACCAAGATGACATCCGACTCCGTCTATTTCCCTATTCTCTTATGGGGGAAGTAAGACAATGGTTCTATGCCAACCCAAGTGTTGCGACTACTTGGGATGATTGCTCTGAAGCGTTCCTCGAGAAATACTCTCCAAGAGGCAAAGCCTATGCCCTTCATGTACAAACTCCAAACTTTTGGAGAGCACAAGAAGAACCCATTCATAAATCATGGGAGAAATTTCAAGATTATTTGACAACATGCCCTGATCATGAAATGGATGATTGGACAATACTGATCAATTTCTACCACGGGTTGACACAACCAGCTCGTGACTATCTTGATTCTCGTGCCGAGGGGAGCATCTTCTCACTTACCGCCGCAGAAGCAACAAAATTAGTTGAGAAGGTAGCTATCGGTGAAGGGTGGAGACCACACCCTCAACAGGAAGAGACGCCTTCCAACATCACCCTAAAAGGGAAGCACAAGGGGAGAAGGCTTCGCACAAGTGCTTTGAAAAGACAGCTACAACCCCAACACGAGAAGTTGTTTGCATCCTCATCTCCGGGATCAAGCACCAAGTCGCCAAGCTAAACGCAATGGAGGGAAGTCTTGCTCATTGGACTTAAAACGATGATGCCCTTGCCAAAGGTAAATTGGTAGTTACCTCATATTTGGTTTCCATTTCCACATGCATATTTGAATTCCCTCAATTTCATTCATGCATTTCACTTGCATATTTGAATTCTCCCTCGACATGCATTTCCATTGTTTGCATCTTTCCGACTTTTGTTTGGGATTTTTCAGACCACATTACATTTACAAAAATTTCTTTATTTTTGAAAATGAGTTTGAGGCAATCTTTTTTATGGAGAATGTTTTGAGCAAAATTTTGGAGGAATTTTTGGCACAACTCCCTCTGGCTTTCCAACACATAGCCATCATGAGGTTGTCAACCAAAATTGGACTTCATTTCATTATATTTGTTTCCAGAGTGCTTGGTGCCTTCACTTTTCATTCCACTCAAGCACTCTTTTCCAAAATTCTTACTCTTGCATTTCCCGAGAATTTTCATTGTTTGCCCCAAGTTCAAGAACAAGATCTCCTTGAAAAAAAATAAAAAAAAATCTGAGAGAATAAATTTGGTAAAATTTAACTTGAGCCAACCTTTTGGAAAATGCTTTGAGCAAAAGTTTTGATGGAATTTTGGCACAGCCCCCTTGACTTTAAAGCATATAGCCATTGTGGGGCTGTTGACCAAGTTGAACTTCATTTCTTTTTATTTGGATGCAAGGGTGTTTGGATTCTTCAAATTCATCCCTTTCGTACTCAAGCACCCTTAAAACAAAATTCTTGCTCTCGCATTTCCCCAATTTTCCATGATGTTTTGTCTCAAGTTTAAGAAAAAGATTTTCTCTTTTCTTTGGTTCTCTTATTTGCATAGTTGGAGTCTTTCAAAAATAAACTTCTTCGATCTTCAGTCGTCTCCAACTCTTCTTTTTCTTTTTTTTCGAAAATCATTCTCAAAGAGAGATAATTTTGAGACAAACCCTTTTGGCTTTTCGTCTCGAAGTTAAGAAAAAGATTTCCCTTTCTCTTCTTTTCTATTTGTTCAATAAATTGAGTTGCGATAAAAAAGACATCCTTGCAAAGGCAACCGACGGGAAATCCATTTGGTTTTCACTAACGTAACCCGTGCTCGAGTTCGCTTTTGTGTTCTTGCTCTTATGTGCAGCTAGGATAAAGGCCAAAAATCAGCTCATCAACACGTTGAAGAAGGCGACAAGTTCAAACACAAGTCACCCCCGACGTGACACATACTCGTCCCCCTCCATTGAGCTCATGCCTAATGTGAGAAGATTGGCATGAAGAGCCTCACGAAGATCCCATGGAGGAGGACCATGATGAAAACAACACGTCAAGACTCCTCTTCGACACCAACCTTGTCTTGGTGTGCGAAAAGAAGGTACAAGCCTACAACTTCAATTCGAAATCTCTGCACAACGAAGGTATGACCACATTCTTTGCTAATAATTGGAAGCCCAAGGGTGATTTGGTTTTTGTTCGTGTGGATGAGTATGGCTCCCACCTACTTACCACATGATTTCCCATGCATCCTTGTAGTAGTTAGGCAATGGTACTACCCTTCGGTTCTTCCATAGGGAGTATCACCCTTCATGCACACATCCTTGCTTTCTACTAGGCTTTCATAAGCATTGCTTGTCAGACTTTGAGCCTACAACTCCTGATCTTCACAAGCATGCTCTTTGGCAATGAATCATATCCCTTCTTGTGCTTGATGCATGGTTGGCTTGCCATGACTTGTGTTCCTCAAAGCAATCATAGACATATCTGTATGAGGAATGAGCTTAGAATCCTCTTGCCATGGTTAACAATATCAAAATCCCTCCTATGCAATGCATGAATGGTTAGAACTTTCCAAGCAATTTGGACTTCTTGAGTGCACCTCGTTGTTTTCTCATAACATTCATGGAGTTGGGGCTTACATTGTTTCGAGTTTTCATATCACTAAGCCCCAAGTTGCTTTTAATCAACGAGGATTATCTTGCCCATGGTCACACTCAATCTTGGTTGCCCATGGTCACACTCAATCTTGGTCCACATGACTTGCTTGTGCCTTTCTTCCTCGGCTATACAAATGAGGTCCGGTCATCTAACCCGGGACCTTGTTTGTATGTGCTCCGAGAGCTAACCATGCCTCTCCAAGTTGGATGAAGATTGCTTGCAGGAGTAGTGTTTCTGACAGGATTCTCAAGAGCTGAATAAGAATTGCAGCCATGCGAGTGCCACCACCGTTGTGACACTTAGTGGCAGCAAAATATGGAAGACAAGATCGCCACTTCACAGCCACGCTGCTCAAAAACCCAAAATGACTGTATGGCCTACTACCACAACCACATGGGGCGCAATCCCAAATCATGGGCCGAGAGCAAAGAACAAGTGTGGGGGGAGGTTCCCTCCCCCCACAAAGGTAACTTGTCTCGCAACTTGTATCCTTTTCTTCCACCTTGAAAATGTCAAAACAAAATAAATTTTTAAAATTAAAATCAAAATAACACTTGAAAAAATAATAATAAGTAAGCTAGGTGCTTCTTCTCTCTTTTCTTTCATAAGGCACCTAGAGTTTAATTCAATAAATCTAGGCTCCCCGGTCTTTAACCCCGGTAGAGTCCTCTTTGTCTTCGCTTTATTTTTGTTTGTTTTGAATAAATAAAGCAGGTACAAGAACAAGTGTGGGGGGAGATCTCTCGAGTTCTTCATCACGCACACATTCGAGATCTCCCCCACCAACATGATGCACAACCTCGCACTAATCGACACGTAAAACAGTGGAGCCACCGGGACAAGAAAACAAATTTGGTTCGAACCTTTGTTTCGATCAAATATCCCATGGTCCACTTGGCCTCCACTTCACCTAAGGCGACGGTTTGCGCATCCTCTCTACTCCATCTCCCCAATTCATGAGTTAAAATAATCTTTTGAGTCAATCACTAAAATTTAACTCAAGAATAAAATGAACTTTGTTGTTCCCTCAACATACATGCTTCTAGTTGGTTGGCCTGCATACTCTTTATTCCTCGCATCATACACCTGTTGCTTGTGAACACCAATCTCATAGGAACCCTTGTTTATCTAAGTTGTTGGTGAATGTGATATGGTTGGATGAGATCAATCATGCTTCTTCTGCATAGAGTGCTTGGGAATTTATTTTGCAAAAATTTAAAATCTATAGCTCTATGCTCCTCGATGATCTTATATTCCTACCAAAGCCATATGTTGACTACTTTGGAAAACCTACACACATATGCTGCTTGTCATTACATTGAGCTTTATCAAAATTGTGTGACCCTAGTGAGAAACTTGTCATACTCTCTTGATCAAGATCACGTACACTCCACCTCACATGCTGAACTTCTACACTGGAAGTTAAGCAATACCACCATCCATCCACCCAAAATAAGTACTCCACAAAAGCATTGTTACCTTTCTCTCTCTCTAATTATCATTGGAGACATGGCTATGCAAAAGAAAGAATAATCCCTGCTCATACAAAAGTAGAGCATGATGAAAAAAAAAAGAGAAGGGATAATGTTGAAAAAAAAAAGAGAAAGAAAGAATCATAGCCATGTCCTCCTCAAACATTCAAAAAGAGAAAGAGAGAAGGAACGCAAAAAAGGAGTACAATTTCCACCACACCACCCTCATACACACTTGCACATCTTGATCAAGGTTGTATGACTTGCATTCTCCATGGATCCACCCTTTTGGTTCGGCAAAATATGTGATACAAGTATGCCTCTCTTTCATTCCCTACCAAGCTCCACATAAAGCCTTTTGTAGAAGTAGGATGAAAAGAGGCAAATCCAATGCCTTGGTAAGGAACCATACACATTGAGCGATTTGAGAGTGATCATTTGAGGAGTATGAGCTATGTTTTTATTTTTGAAAATTCTATCAAAAACCCAAGTTACTCAACAGAGGGGTATTGATGACTTGAATCAAGACCGTTCCATTCCTCAACCGCCCAAGATAGCATGTTAGCCACTTCAAAGTTCACAGGTGCAGTTATGGCTTGGAATAACTTGTATGCTAGCATCATACCATTGGAAGTCGTGTTTTATCTTAATCTTCCACCTTCACTCGAGGACGAGCAAAGGCTCAAGTGTGGGGGTCTTGTTGACGGTCGTTACGGCACGATTTTGACCGTCAAATACCTGCACAAATGGAATCAAAGTAAACACCAAACATAGTGGTAGGAGTTTATTACTAACGATTTCCACGAGTGTTGGTGAATTTATGGGTGCAGGTACAATCAAGATGAATCCTATACAAACCCGAGGGAAAAGAGGCCCAAAACTCCAAATCCTGGAAACACAGTTTTTCCCAGAATAAAGATATCTTCCAAGGGCCGAATAACCGAGAGAAATACTCAAGTCTACCCATAGCACTCGGGACCAAGGTCAAGGAACAGAGGGGAGGCCACCTGCCAAGGCCCAGCCCAGGTGGGGCCAGCCACAGGTCGGCCGACCCCCCCTAGCTGGGTCGGCCGACCCCCCCTAAAGCCCATTGAGGCCCACTCTTCTATGGCGGTTCGCAACCGACGTTGCAATGTCGGTTCCCCCTGCAATCAATGATACCACCTCGCGGAACCGACTCAATTCCACCGACCTTGGAGGCTATATAATAAGGGGTACCCCCCTCCTCTCAAGACACAACACAAGACAACACACATTGACACCAAGAGGAATCCATTATCTAGCATTAGACTAGTCTCTAGGCTGTAGAGGAGTAGAGGGGAGAGTTTGGTAGAGGAGAGGGCTGTCCTCCCTTTTGTTAGGACTTAGCCCAATCTTGTATCTTGAGGATACTTGCTAATAATATATCGTTCGTTCGTTGTTCGTTCATCGTTCGTTCGTCGTTCATCTCATATTAAGTAAGTATCAAGGTCCACCTCAATAGAATTATCTTCTTTGTTCCCCATGCCTTATGATTGTACTAGTATGATAGCCATGTGCTTTCTATGTGGTTGTTATCTAGTCATGATTGGTTGCTTCATGCTTGACATGTCTTTATTCATTCGTTTATGTCCTTACACTCGATTCATGCATGAAGTGGTGAGACATGCTCGGGCCCATAACTTGTTAATCCGTAGGGTTAGAGTTATGTGTGATATAGATCGTAGCTTGTTAATCCGCAGGGTTAGAGTTACGCATGTCTCACCCATTTACTTGATGATCCGTAGGGTCAGAGTCATGCATGTTCTAGCACTTGATCTGTTGATCCGTCGGGTCAGGATTAGGTGTACTCTTATTCCCGACTTGATGATCCGAAGGGTCAAAGTCCCGTGGGAATCGAGAGTACTGTTTAGCAATGTGAGCGTGGTGCTTAGGTTGATAAACAGCTTTGAGTGTTTGGTTGTCTGCTTGAACAAGAGAAGGTCTGGCAGCGAGGACTTAATTGCCTTGCTGTCACGTGACCCTAGGACTGGCATAGGGACTTAATAGCCCTAGTGTCACGTGTCCTGGTAGAGGGTTGCCGGTAGGTGGTGACAGCCCTGCTGTGCCTAATCCTCTTTGTTCTACGGTAGATAGCCTTGATTGCCTGGTAGAAGGAATGCCGGTAGGTGGTGACAGCCCTGCTGGTTACCCCCCTTGTTCCAGGTCGACATAGAGCTTAGACTTGTATGTGTTGCATGAGCAGGAATATAAGAAGTACATAAGGATCCATCTCGGCTCTCTTCTTGACCCCGCTTAGCCTAGGCTTAGTTCTAGTGTTAGATTGGATTGCTCTGGTTGTGTTGTCACACTACCCCTACCATACTTTTATCCTTACCCCTGTTTAGACCTTGGTACATTATTAGTTATGTGATTATGAACTTTGCTATCTCGTAAACCACCGCCTTCCCTGTGGAAAATACGATACCCTTGAATACTCACGGGTGAAATGCTACAACGGTATTCTCCATGCGCTTGCGGATTTATTTGTGACCGTAAGAAATACCAACAGATGTGTAGGTTACAGCAAGGCATGGAGGTCTTGTGTGCGGTAGCCCCGTCTATGTCGATTGAGGACCGTTCGTTGTGGCTCCGCTGAGTAAGTTTGAACAGTACCGGTTACATGATTGTGGAATGAGAACTAGTAAACCGATGTAACTTTATGCTATATTGTTGGACGTGAACCCACCTCTCTTTTGGTGATGAAGATGGTTATGGTGGAATCTGGGACCGTGTTTGAAGTGAGGGTGCCCGGGCTAACCACGGATAGGCCCGGCGTGGCTATCGCGTGGAGGACGTGTACTCGGGAGAGGTGTTAAGTGGCCCGACTTTATGGTGTCTTGTGAAAGGTTGCCGTGCGTGACTCCCTGTGAGTGTGCGTACGTCGTGTATCTGGGTTTCGCCTGCAGGTGTAAATCGATTCGAATCGCCGTCCCTCGCGGTTATTGAGTACCACTTGTTCACTGCGTCACATCGTAGTAAGAAGTGCACATGATGATGTATACTTGCTGTTTTGTACTTCAATTAATTGTATTGCAACCATGTATTGCTTAGTGTAGGTTGCTAATATTTACATTAATGCAAGAACCCTTTTAATTTGGCTAAAATTTGAAAGAAGGACCAACTTTTAGTGCTACTTTTATGCAAATATTCCTACACCTTTGGTCAGCCCCCTGCATGCTAGAAGTCAGTCTTAGAAGGCCATTTTGATGGGTAAGTCTTGCTGAGTATTAGTTGCTCAGGGTTTGTTGTTTAAATCTTTTTGCAGGAGATGTTTTGGCTCAAGAGAATGAAGCATTTTTATAGGCTGAATGTGCTTCATCGTAGGATTAATGGCGTCGTGTTGTATATAGCTTCCGCTACGCTTTTCAAACTGTTTTATGTAATCAAACTGAATCAAAGTTGTAATAATTAAGAATTCTTCTACACTCTAGTTTATTTATGCTTATGTGTGTGTACATTTGGACTCTTGCGTCGTCACGTGTCCCCCGATTATGATCCTGGTTAACCAAACCCCT
Organism: Eragrostis curvula; assembly: GCA_007726485.1. Taxonomy (NCBI): domain Eukaryota; kingdom Viridiplantae; phylum Streptophyta; class Magnoliopsida; order Poales; family Poaceae; genus Eragrostis; species Eragrostis curvula. Next base: position 13,458,821 of record CM017444.1, read on the forward strand.
CATTAATTTGAGGTGGGGTACTACAGCGCTCGACACTCTCATTGTTGCAGTCCCGTCCGAGATGCAGTTCTCGCTCTCCATGAAGAAGACAGCCAAGCAGGCTTGGGACGCCATCGCTGCTGCACTCATCGGCAGCGACCGCGCTCGCAAGTCGACGCTGCAAACACTTCGCAAGCAGTGGGAGAACCTGGCCTTCAAACCAGGTGAGGACGTTGATGACTTTGCTATCCGTCTCAACAACTTGCTGCACAAGTTGGCGCAGTTCGGCGACGACACCTACGACGAGCAGAGAGCTGTCGAGAAGCTCTTCCGCTGCGTCCCCGAGAAGTACAGGTAGACCGCTCGCTCGGTCGAGTCTCTGCTGGACCTCTCCATGATATCGATCGAGGAGGCGATAGGTTGCCTCAAGGTCATCGACGTCGATGAGCCTCAGCCCCTCTCAGGGGCCATCACCATCGGCGGGAAGCTCCATCTCACCCGGGAGCAGTGGGAGGCCTCCCAGGGTGATGGGTGGAAGGGGGAGTCTTCTTCCTCGACAGGCGGAGGCAAGCGTGGCAAGTCGCGTCAGGGGCGCGGAGGCGCCCAGGCCGGTGGGCGCGGTGGCGCTCAGGCCGATGCCCGCGGAGGCGCCCAGGGCGGTGCCACCGGCAACCAGAAGCCGGCACGAGATGACGCCTGCCGCAACTGTGGCAAACTTGGCGACTGGGCCAAGGAGTGTCGACAGTCGCGACGCTGCCAGGCCCATGTTGCACAGCTGGAGGAGGAGGAGTCGGCTCTGCTCCTGGCACACGCGAGCATCGAGCTACCTCCAGAGGCATCGGCCGCAGCGGCTCTCCTCCACCTTGACGAGCCGAGGGCACACGCTCTCCTCAGCGATGCCTCCAGCACCGACAAGACTGACGGGTGGTGTCTCGACACCGGCGCCACCCGTCTCATGACTGGTCGGCGGGAGTTCTTCACCGAGCTTGATTTCAACGTCCGAGGCTCCGTCAAGTTAGGGGACGCCTCCGGCGTAGAGATCAAGGGCGCCGGCTCCGTCATCTCCACCGTCAAGTCCGGTGAGCACAGGATGCTCACCGGAGTCTACTACATCCCCGCGTTGAGGAAATCCATCATCAGCTTGGGACAGCTGGATGAGGAGGGTGCGCGCGTGGAGGTCAAGGACGGAGTCATGAGGATTTGGGATCGCCATCAGCGCCTCCTCGCCAAGGTAACCAGAGGTGCAAATCGGCTCTATATCCTCCATGCGCAGGTTGCACAACCCATCTGCCTTGCCGCTCGCCGGGATGACGAGGCGTGGCAGTGGCATGAGCGCTTCGGGTACCTCCACTTCGACGCCCTGAAGCGGCTCAGTGCCAAGGAGATGGTGTGAGGCCTGCCGTGCCTTGACCACGTGGAGCAGTTTTGCGACGTCTGCGTGCTGACGAAGCAGAAGCGACTTCCCTTTCCCCAGCACTCGAGCTTCCGAGCCAAGGAGCGGCTCGAGCTCGTGCATGGGGACTTGTGTGGCCCCGTAACCCCGGCCACACCAGGAGGACGGCGCTACTTCCTGCTGCTCGTCGACGACCTCTCCCACTACATGTGGGTGATGGTCCTCGGCAGCAAGGGAGAGGCTGCGGACGCCATCCGACGCGCCCAGGCTACTGCGGAGACGGAGTGCGGCCGCAAGCTGCGCATGCTGCGCACCGACAACGGCGGCGAGTTCACGGCATCTGAATTCGCGTCGTACTGCACGGATGAGGGCATCCAGCGCCACTTCTCCGTGCCATACAGCCCGCAGCAGAACGGCGTCGTTGAGCGGCGCAACCAAACGATTGTGGGGATGGCTCGGGCCCTCCTCAAACAGAGGGGAATGCCAGCCATCTTCTGGGGAGAGGCGGTGGTGACAGCTGTCTACATCCTCAACCGCTCGCCTACCAAGGCACTCGACGGCAAGACGCCGTATGAGGCGTGGCATGGACGCAAGCCGAGGGTCTCCCATCTGCGGACCTTTGGCTGCCTCGCGTTCGCCAAGGAGCTTGGCCACATTGGCAAGCTCGATGACAGGAGCACTCCGGGAGTGTTCATCGGCTACGCGGAGGGCTCGAAGGCCTACCTCATTCTCGACCCGGAGACACAGCGTGTGCGCACGGCGCGCGACGTGGTGTTCGACGAAGGGCGAGGATGGGCGTGAGACAAGGCGGTGGATGACGGCTCAACTCTGACGTACGAGGACTTCACTGTCGAGTACGTCCAGTTCGAGGGAGCTGGGGGAGTAGGCAGTTCCTCTTCATCAACAATGTCTACCCCAATCCCCGAGCCCCCACCGACTCCAGCGCCCGCTACACCAGCAACCCCACGCACCCCGACACTGGCAGCCACCTCTCCGGGCACATCTACTCCAACACCAGCTCGTGTCGAGCGCAACCCGGTGGAGTTTGCTACTCCGCTCTCCGATGACGAGGAGCGCATCAACGCGTACCACGACGGCGAGCCCTTGAGGTATCGTACGATGGAGGACCTGATCGGCGATCAGCCGGTGCCGGGACAGGTGTCTCGCAGCTTGGAGGCATGGTTGCACCTTGCGTGCGATGATGGTGAGCCTCGGTCTTTCGGAGATGGACGCGGTTGAGCAAAACCGCACTTGGGAGCTTGCTGACCTCCCTCGAGGTCACTGGGCGATCACCCTTAAGTGGGTATTCAAGCTGAAGAGGGATTGACGGATACCCAAATCAGGGTATCCTGATCTAGGATACTTAATCCCGCTAACCGTCTCAGCTTAAATTGTGTAGGGCCCACAGGAATAGGTGCATGACAACAGAGCGCTCGAGGGGCCCACGGCCGACCCCGAGGGCACATACAAGTTCCGCCTCGCCCGACCCCCAGTCGGGCGGGCCCACGACTTCCGCCCCGCCCGACCCCGAGTCGGGTGGGGTCCACAGACTCCGCCTCGCCCGACCCCCAGTCGGGCGGGCCCACAACTTCCGCCTCGCCCGACCCCCAGTCGGGCGGGCCCACAAGCCGCGCTTCGCCCGACCCCGAGTTGGGAGACTTCGTCGAGAAGATTTTCCTCTGACAAGGAGGACAGGCATTTACGACGAGTAGCTGGGGAGCCTTAACTCTACCCAGCAACTCATATACTTGCAGGCACGCGATCTGGCCTGCACAGTGGCACCCGTCCCATCTCGCGGCGCCGCCTGACACCTCGAGTACAGCAGCGGGATGGCTACGACATCATCATCACCCTGAACAGGGACGAAGACCGGACCGGCGACAAGACGGCCGCGACAGTCTGGGTTGACATCTCGACCACCTGCCCGGCGACCGGGCTGACAGGACGCCGCCTGACTAGGGCCACAGTGGCAGCTAGGGTTCAGACTAGTGCGGCGTGTAGCCGCGCTAGCCCACAACTCGAAAGCCCCGTTCCCACTTGTAAACCGGCTCACTCCTTGACTATAAAGGGAGAGCTGGGGGGAATCGAAGTAAGAACAGACACAGACATAGAGATACACACGAAGAGGCTTGGAGTCTTTCTCCTCCCTCGTCAACACTTGTAGCTCCCCTCTGCAAGTCGAAACACGAACCACCCACGAACTGGACGTAGGGCATCGATTGCCTGAACCAGTATACATCTCGCCTCTCTCACAAAACCCTCGCCATCATAGAAGATTGTCAGGCGCCGTAGTTACAAATTTACTTGTCGGCCGGTTTCTTAGCACCGACAGTTGGCGCGCCAGGTAGGGGACCTCAGCGCGTTTGACATCTTCAGTTGATGGCGAGCCACGACATCGATTGGACTCCGGGCGCTCCCGTGTACTTCGGGAGCCTGGAGTTCATCGTGGTCCGGGATGGGGGGCTTTCGCGCGTCGAACCGCCGGCACCCCCACAAAGGGCCCTCACCCTCGCCATATCCGCGGGCGCGGAGCTCGTGGGTATGGCGGAGTACGACTACGACAGCGACGAGGATGACCTCCTCGACTACGACTCCGATGCCGGCAGTCACCATCCTTCGCGCGAGTGCATGGTGGTGGAAGCCGGCGGAGGCAGCCGCCGCAACGTTCACGACGTGGCGGCGCAGCCAGACCCTGCAGCGGCTGCGACGACGGCGGACGCCGGAGCGGCCGCAGAAGCCGCGCCCCTGCTTGTGACACAGGCGCAGCAAGGAACCCCTCCGGCGAGCGCCGACCTCCGGGAGGGCGATGACCTGGAGCGTCTGCTCCAACGCCAACACGAGCTCGCAGAAGCCGCGCGGCGGCTCAAGGAGGAGCGCGAGCGGCTCGAACACGAGGTGGCGCAGCGCCAGGCCCTGCGCGAACGCGTGCGTGCCCATGGGCGCGAAGCCCGGCAGCGGATTCTGGCCGAGGCGGGCAACCTCGTGCCCAGATACACCAGGCCCAGCCAAAATGTCGCCGCGGCTGCGACACTTTTGCGCGCGCTCCCGCAACCGTCCGACGAGGACCAGCGAAGAATCCAGGGGGAGCTCAAGGACCTCCTGGACTTGGCGGCGGTGCAGCAGGCCGAGCGCGAGCAAAGCTCCGCTGCACGGCGGTGGGAATCCAGCGTTTCCTACCGCACGCCAAGCAAGCCACGGCCACAACCCGAAAGTTCCGTCCACCAAACCCCCGAGCAAAGTGGGACTGGGGACGCGCCGCCGGTCCATCAGCGGATCGGCAGGATCCGCGACGCCCGCGACATTCTGCGGGCAAGGCGCCGCGAGCAAGGGCGAGGTCCACGGTGCGAAACCGAGGACTTTGTCTACGCTCCGCGGCGTGGCGGGAGATTTGACCCGGAGGAAGACAAGCCTCGGGCTCCGGTCCCGGCTGGCCCACGGGCTTTTGGCCGCGCCATCTTGCGGGCTCCCGTCCCCCAGCGGTTTCGGCCGCCCAGCAATATCACGAAGTACAACGGGGAGACGAATCCCGCGTTGTGGCTGGAGGACTACCGCCTGGCGTGCCAAGCCGGCGGTGCCACCGACGAGCGGTTCATCATCCGCAACCTCCCCCTCTTCTTGGCCGACTCGGCCAGGACGTGGCTCGAGCATCTCCCGGAGGGTTCAATCCAGGATTGGGTTGACCTCCAGGAGGTGTTCATCGGCAACTTCCAGGGCACGTACGCGCGCCCGGGGAACCCGTGGGACCTTCGGAACTGCCGGCAGGGCGCCGACGAGTCCCTGAGGGACTACATCAAGCGATTCTCCAGGCAATGCAACGCGTTGCCCAATCTCGCTGACGCCGAGGTGATCTCCGCGTTCATAGCGGGCACCAGCAACGAAGGGCTCGTTCATGAGCTCGGCCGCAAGAGCCCGCGCTCCATCAAGGAGCTGCTCGACGTGGCCACCAGCTACGCCTCCGGTGAGGATGCGGTCGATGCCCTCCTTCACCGGACTAAAGGCAAGGCAAAGCGGAACGAGAGTTCCGGTGCGGGTCCGTCTGCCCCGCACGACAAGAAGCAAAAGCAGAAGAAGAAGAAGGGCGGCGATCAGCAACGCCGCAACGACGCACTCGTCGCGGCCGTCGAGCGTAAGCAGAAGAAGCCGGCCGTCGACAACGACGGCAAGAACCAGCATTTCGAAAAGATGCTGGAAGCGCCGTGCCCCAACCACGCCTATCCCGTCAAGCACGCCCTCAAGGATTGCGGGCTCATGCTGAAGTTCCTGGGCGCGAAGGCAAAGAGGTCCGACCCCAAGGATTCTGACCCCGGGGATGACGGGAAGGACGACAAGGAGGCGGACGGTGGGTTTCCGAAAACCACCGGCTGCCTCATGATCTTCGGAGGCGAAGGAGCCAGCTCCTCCAAGCGGCGCCAGAAGCTGGAGCGCCGGGAGGTGTACGCCGCCGAGCCGGCGACTCCGGCCTTCCTCAAGTGGTCCGAGGCGGCCATCACCTACGACCGCGGCGACCACCCCGAGCACGTGCCGCGTCCGGGGCGGTACCCACTCGTCGTCGACCCCATCGTCTCCAACAAGCGCCTATCCAAGGTATTGATGGATGGTGGTAGTGGCTTAAATATTTTGTATGCAGAGACCCTCGATGCTATGGGAGTCAGTCGCTCTCGCATCCGACCTTCGGGCGCACCCTTCCATGGGGTCGTGCCCGGAAAGACGGCCATGCCGCTCGGGCAAATCGACTTGCCCGTCACCTTCGGCACGCCGATCAACTACCGCACGGAGGTCCTCACCTTCGACGTGGTGGACTTCCCCGGCGCGTACCACGCGATCCTTGGTCGGCCATGTTACGCGAAGTTCATGGCCGTCCCCAACTACACCTACCTCAAGCTCAAGATGCCGGGGCCGAGAGGTGTCATCACCGTGAGCACGTCCGTTCAACGTGCTTACGAGTGTGAAGTAGAGTGCTGCGAGCTGGCAGCGGCGCTCATCAACAAGCCCGACCTCCCGGAGGTCGCCAGCGTGGAGTCCGAGGAGACGCCGACTCCGAAGAAGGCGTCCGGCTCGTTCGAGCCATCCAAGGACACCAAGAAGGTTCCCCTCGACCCGTCCGACCCCGAGGGGAAGACGGTCATCGTCGGGGCGACCCTTTCTGCCAAATAGGAAAGCGCGCTCGTCGATTTCCTTCGCGCCAACAAGGACATCTTCGCGTGGAAACCCTCGGACATGCCGGGGATTCCAAGGGAAATCGCCGAGCACTCCCTCAACATCAAACCGGGATCGAAACCGGTCAAGCAGAGGTTGCGCCGATTCGACGAGGAAAGGCGCCGAGCCATAGGCGACGAGCTGGCAAAGCTCCTTGCCGCCGGCTTCATCAAAGAAAAGTATCACCCCGAGTGGCTCTCCAATCCTGTACTTGTTAAAAAGAAAAATGGGAAATGGAGGATGTGTGTTGACTACACAAGTCTCAATAAGGCATGCCCAAAGGACCCGTTTCCTTTGCCGCGCATCGACCAAATTGTTGACTGGACCGCAGGGTGCGAAACCCTGTGTTTCCTAGACGCCTACTCGGGCTATCACCAGATCCCACTAAAGATCGGTGATCAAGAGGCAACGGCGTTCATCACTCCCTTCGGCTCATATTGTTACGTTACAATGCCGTTTGGGTTAAAGAATGCCGGCGCCACTTACCAACGTTGTATGATCAAATGTTTCGGTGATCTCATCGGACGGATCGTACAAGCGTACGTGGATGACATCGTAGTCAAATCCATGCGAACCGACGACTTAGTCGCCGATCTCAACGCCGTGTTCCAACGGCTAAGAGAGAATGGCATTAAGCTCAATCCCGAGAAATGCGTTTTCGGGGTCCCAAAAGGAATGCTCCTGGGATATTGCGTTTCACAACGCGGCATCGAAGCCAACCCAGAAAAAATCGAAGCCATCGCGAAGATGGGGCCGATCAAAAACCTGAAAGGCGTACAGAAGCTGACCGGCTGCTTAGCCGCACTCAGTCGATTCATTTCCCGACTCGGGGAAAAGGGGTTGCCACTCTATCGTCTCCTCAAGAAGTCCGACAACTTCGTCTGGACAACCGAGGCGCAAGAGGCTCTTGATCACCTCAAGACCAGACTCTCTAGCGCCCCGATTCTCGCCTCTCCGACCGAGAAGGAGCCTTTGTTGCTCTACATAGCGGCGACAACGCAGGTGGTCAGCACCGCCCTGGTGGTGGAGCGGACGGAGTCGGGCAAGGTGCTCAGGGTACAACGGCCCGTGTACTTCGTCAGCGAGGTCCTCTCCGACTGCAAGACAAGGTGGCAGCAGATCCAGAAGGTGATATACGCGCTGGTCATCACTCGGCGCAAACTCCGCCACTACTTCGACGCCCATCCGGTAACCGTCGTCTCTTCCTTCCCCCTTGCTGAGGTTCTAGGCAATCCGGAGGTGTCGGTCAAAATTTCTAAATGGGCGTTAGAATTAATGGATCAGGGAATAGAATTTACGCACCCATCTGCCGTAAAATCACATACCCTGGTAGATTTCATCGCCGAGTGGACCGAAACTCAGTTGCCCATAGTTCCTGTCGAAAAGGAATGTTGGCGGCTGTTTTTTGACGGCTCTCTCACAAAAAGGGGTGCCGGGGGTGGGTGGCTGCTCATCTCTCCGAGAGGTGTGCGAATGCAATATGTCATCCGGCTCAACTTCCCAGCATCGCACAATGTAGCCGAGTACGAAGCTCTGCTTAACGGCATGAAAGCAGCTGTCGAGTTAGGAGTCCGTAGGCTCGAAGCCTTTGGCGACTCTCAGCTCGTTGTTAACCAGGTCATGAATGAGTCCACCTGCACTAACCCCAAGATGGCGGCCTACTGTGCTGAAATCCGCCGTCTGGAAGAAAAGTTCGATGGTTTTCAGGTTGAATACGTCCCTCGGCGGGACAACGAAACGGCCGATTCGTTGGCCAGGCTGGGGTCCAACCGGGAGATAATCCCGGCAGGCACTTTTGCCTGCGATCAAGACCAGCCGTCCATCAATGATCCTGCGTCGGCCGACCCGACGAAAGAGCAAGCACAAGAACCGGCTCCGATTGAGGCCAACGAGGCCTTGGTCATCGAGCGCGACAAAAACTCGGGGGCTCCCGCCGACCCCCGCGACGCCTCGCCCGACTCGGGGGCTGACCCCGGGCCCCGCGATGACTGGAGGCAACCCTTCATCGACTACCTCCTGCGACAACAGCTTCCGCCTGACCGCACTGAGGCACGCCGACTCGCAAGGCGCGCCAAGACATTTGCGATGGTCGGCGGCGAGCTGTATAAAAAAGGGCGCTCTGGAGTCCTCCAACGCTGTATCCCTCTCGACGAGGGTAGGCAGTTACTCCAGGATATCCACGGCGGAACGTGCGGCCATCACGCTGCACCACGAAGCCTAGTCGGCAACGCGTTTCGGCACGGTTTTTATTGGCCGACCGCTGTTGCCGACGCCCAACGAGTGGTGCGCACTTGCGAAGGGTGCCAGCATTATGCTCGTAAAACTCATCTGCCGGCTCAGGCCCTCCAAACCATCCCCATTACTTGGCCGTTCGCGGTATGGGGGCTGGACCTGGTTGGACCCTTCAAAAAGGCACCGGGAGGCTACACCCACTTGCTTGTCGCCGTTGACAAGTTCTCAAAGTGGATAGAGGCCAGGCCGATCGGCAAAATTGACTCGGCGCAAGCCGTCAAGTTCTTCACCGACATTGTACATCGATTCGGGGTGCCAAATGCCATCATCACTGACAATGGCACGCAGTTCACGGGGAAGAAATTCCTGAACTTTTGCGATCAATACGGCATCCGAGTCGACTGGGCAGCTGTTTCTCACCCCCAAACGAATGGGCAGTGTGAACGAGCGAACGGCATGATCCTCCAAGGATTAAAGCCCAGAATCTTCAACAAGCTCAAGAAATTTGCCGGTCGGTGGGCAAAAGAGCTCGATGCAGTGTTGTGGAGCCTAAGGACGACGCCGAGTCGTGCCACTGGCTACACTCCATTCTTCATGGTGTATGGAGCCGAGGCAGTGCTACCGACTGACCTGGATTATGGGGCCCCGCGGGTGCAAGCGTTTGACCCGGACCTCAACGAGCGCTACCTCGAGGATGCGCTCGACCAGATCGACGAAGCACGAGAAGCCGCGCTCTTGCATTCCGCCAAGTATCAACAAGCGCTGCGCCGCTACCACGAACGAAAGGTTAAAGGCCGCGCTTTCGAGGTTGGCGACCTCGTTCTTCGCCTTTTGCAGGGCAATCAGGGTCGGCACAAGCTGACTCCGCCGTGGGAGGGACCATACACCGTTGCGGAGGTGCTTCGGCCCGGAACCTACAAGCTCAAGAACGCCGACGGACGCATATTCGCCAACGCGTGGAACATCGACCAGCTACGTCGTTTCTACCCTTAGCTTGTACCTCCTTTTCCTTTTGCATCGTTCAAAGACATGCAAACGAAATAAAAAGAAAGTTCGTCTCTTTCTGTCTTTTTGAAATTCACAACAAGTCCTGACCTGCCGACCGCCGATCCCCGACCCTAACGGCTCGGGGGCTCCACCCGGCGGGTGCGCAAAAAAGGCCGTGTAAAATCCAAAATGCCCATGACAAACGAGCGTCAAGGCCAAGAGCGAAAATTGCGCCGACAACGCGTCCGTGGCTAAGGAATTTACATGAAAAATCCTAAGTGCAGGTCCGACTCGGACAGAACTTGAGCGTCGACGATCTCTCGGCCGACCCGACTGGCCGACTCGGGACTCTGACGCCTCGGCGGCTAAGAGCGGCCTGGGTTACCAGTCAGTCGAATGAAAGGTCCAAGGCAATCAAGCGGTCTGAAAGAGGAGGAAGTCACGAAGGGAAAAACACTTAAAAATTCGAATAAGTTTCGAGCGAACACAATTTAAAGAACGAAGTACTTGTTTCATCTAAAGGCAAGTTTTTTATATTTACATGAGGGCCACTCGGCCCAACTCGACTAACTACTCTATCTCCTACTACTCGTCACTCGGAGGCGACGGCAGAGGGAACGCGAAGGAGGCGAGGAGGCCGGCAATCGTCGCAGCAGCGGGCGCGGTCTTCTTCTTCAGCTCCTCCATCTCTTCATCGGAGAAGCCGGGCACCATGCCCAGCGACAAGCCCTCGAGGTCGAGGGTGTCGCCGTAGTGCGTCTGCTCCATCACCAACGTCCAGAAGACCCCGGCCTCGAAGCTCTCACGACGGAGAGCACCGAAGCGGTTGGAGATGGAAAGCAGGCGCGCCTCCAGGGTGGCGGTCCCGTCCGGCTGTGGCACCTGCAGCTCGTCAACGAGAAGCTCGGCGCCGATCCGCAGCCGCTCCAGCTGGGTGTTCTCGCCCCGCGCCACCTCCAGGTCCGCCTTGAGCGCTGAAAACCAAATAAACAAGAAAATCAAACAAACGAACGACGAGGCGAATGGATCAAGGCAGAGGTACAGCAACCTTACCGTCAACCTCCTTCTCCAACCCGGTAACCCGGGCGGTGAGCTGGGAGACCAACTCGGAGGATGTCCGTCGAAGCACTCGTTCGGAGTCGGCCGCCTCGCGTGCCTTGGCCGCGTCCTCCTCCGCCTTCTCGGCTTTCTTCTCCGCCGCTTCGGCCCTCCTCTCCGCCTCCTCGGCCCTCTTTTCGGCGGCGGTCGCTCTCTCCTCAGCCCCGGCCAGCGCCAGCTTGGCCTGGTCGGCCTCCCGCATGGCCTGTGTGGCCTGCTCCACCACGGCCTGCCCCTCCTCATCAAGCCGAACTCGTTCGCTCTCTTGGAAGCGAATGCAGTTCGACTTGGCCCGACTCAACTTGGACAGTTCCTGAGACAACAAAGAGGGATAAGCAAAACAAAAGCGAAAAAGACTCTGCGAAAGAGTGAGGACGTACGCACCTGAGTCGGGGCCCCCATCGCCTTTATCGCGCGGAGCGTGGTCTCCAGAGCATGAATGGCTTGGCCCTGATTCTGGCTAAGCACGCCCCAGAGTTGCCGCTCCGCCGGCTCGTTGAGGACCCGCTCCTGTCCATCGGGCCCTTGGACGCGCAGGACATCGGCGTCCGTGGGCGCACCCGAGGTCGACTGCGGCAGCGGAGGCGTGGTGGACCTCAGACGAGGCCCCGACGACCCGGACAGCGCGGAGCTGCCCACCTCCGTCGACGCGGCGACCACTGGAGCCGCCTCCGCCAACGTGCTCGCGCCGTGCCGCCATGCTCGCTGCGTGCCGCCACACTTGCTGCCGGTGCCGCCGTGCTTGCCGCCGGCGCCGCCACGCTTGCCGCCGGCGCCGCCGCGCTCGCCGCCGAGCCGAGCGCTGTCCCCAAAACCCCTGAGGACCGGAGCAGCTGCTTTCGTGGCAGGACCTGCAGCGGACCCCTGAAACAAAAGAGAGTTAGCAAACGAAATAAAGAGGTAAAAGAAACGTGATGAACTCAGGTACTAACCGGAATGGCTGACGCTTCGGGGTCGGGCCGGCGGACGACCCAGCCTCATCGCGCGCCCTCTTGCCCAAGAGGGCACTCGCCGCCGCAGCCGTCGTACCCGCAGAAGGCGCCACGGTCATCACCGCGGCGATCGTCTCCGAAACCGCCGTCGCGGGGACGGCGGCGGTCCCCGCCGACTCGGGCGAAGGAGTCACCGTGACTGGCAGGGCCGCGGATGTCGCCGTCGCGGAGACGGCGGCAGCCGTTGCCACCGCGGTCGCCACGGCTGGCGAAGCTTCGGAAGCTGCCGTGGACGCCGCCGCGGTCGCCGCCGCCGCCACGGATGCCGAAGTCACCACGGCCGACGGGGCCGTGGGGGATGCCACGGGCATCATCATCGCAGCGGGCGGCAGCACGGTGATTGCGGGGGACGTGGTCGAGGAGGGGACCGCGGTCGAGGCGCTCATCGATGCCGTCGTCGCCGCGGCCACCGCCGAGCTTGTCGCCGCCGACGGCACGGTCACCACGACCGACGTCGTCGCGGCGGCCGATGCCATTTGTGACCCCGCCATGGCCGTCGCCACAGGGAGCAATCTCGCGGGGGCGAGCGTGAGAGCCATGGAGGCTGGGAGAGCCGCTGGCCGCGAAGAGCCTGGCGCGCCCCCACTGCCTGAAGCGCCGGCGACGTCGGGACCCGGGGAGCGATCTTCTAGTCGACCCCAGTCGACCTGATCCTCGTCGTCGTCGCCGTCGTCATCGCCGCCCTCGTCGCCACCGCCGCCGTCGTCATCGTCGTCGTCCTCGTCCTCGGAGTCGGAGACCACGTCGCCTCGGCGGCGACGCCGTCTCCTCTCCTCCTCCCTCTGCACCCGCTTCGCCTTCTTGGCGTCTTCGCGGTCTTTGCGGGCCTTCTGCCGCTCCGCCTGCTCCCTGTTGCTCGCGCGGACGGCGTCGTAGACTTCGGGAAGTGGGGCGGCAGAAGGGAGGAAGGCGACGCCAGTCTAAATCCAAGAAAAAGTGTATAAGCGAAAGATCGGGAAAATCGAAACAATGCCGAATCGGGATCGAAACCAAACCGAAAAACTTACGAATTGTAGGGCCCCCTGCTCCGGAAGCATCGGCGGGTGGCCCGGGATCGGATAGTCAAAGCTATCCCAATCCGCCGCCGTCTTCCCCATCGCCTCCGAGAGCCGGGCCTTCAGCTCTCGGACGGAAATCCGCGGCTCCGCGTGGGGGTCCACCATGCAGGTCCCCTCCCACGCAAAGTCGTGGCCCATCTCCCACATGGGGAGGCGCCGGTCTTGGAGCGGCGCAAGCCTCCTGACGTGGTAGGCGCCAATAACCCCGACGCCCGCAACGCCGCCCCTCTTGAGTTTGTCGATCATACCCAAGAGGTCGGCCAACTTCTTCTTGTCAGGGGCGTCCGGTCCCCAACCCCAGCACTTGGGCGCCTCTTCGATCAGGCGCCCGGTGAACTCCGGGAGCGCGCGAGCGCGGCGTTCTTGAGGTAAAACCACCTCTCGTGCCAACCCTTGTTGGTGTCGGTGACGGCCATGGTGATGTACTCGCGGGCCCGGGTGCCTCCGGAGCCGGAAGCTAGCACAGCCGATTGGGACGGCGCGCGGATTCCCTTCCGCGTCCTTCTTGGTCTGGAGCGCGAGGGTGAAGAAGTACTTGAAAAGGTGGAAATGGGGGCGAATCTTCAAAAAACCTTCGCACAAGGCGACGAAGGCGGAGATGTGCTGGATGGAGTTGGGGTTGAGGTGCTGCAACTCCAACTTGTAGTGGTGAAGCAGGCCGCGGAGGAAGGGAAGAGGCGGCATGCCGAAGCCGCGCTCGTGGAAGGAGCGGAAGGAGACAATGTAGCCGTCCGGCGGCGATGGGATCCTCTCCTCCCCGGGAACCAGCCACTCATGCTCCGCGGTGAGGGGCATCAGGAGGCCGCGCGCAACCAGGGCATCGAGGTTCCCCTTGGTGCTGTTGGACCGGCTCCAATCCGCCATGGCGAATGCGGACGAGGGACGCGGAGCGACGGCGAAACGAAGGGAAGTTGGAGAGCGAGCGAGGCGAGGAAGACGAAGCGGTTTGCGCAAGGGCGAGCGGCGGTGGATGCGAAAGGTTGCGAAAACCTGGTAAGGCAAATGAGGTTAGGCTCATCCCTTCTTTATAGTTATCGCGTTCACACGACGCCTCGTTTCTCGCGCCTTCCCTGTTTCGCGATTTAACAGGTGCAGGTGCCTTAAAAATCGCCATCATGGCCCGCTCCACTACCGCACGAAGACAGATCGTGGCCTCGATCCGCGCGGAAGGCGAACCGTCGCGTCTCCACGACGCACGATGACGGCCCAGGCGGGCTTGGAATCCCGGCCGGGCCCACAGGTAATAAAGGCTAGGGGCTGAAAACGCCCCGACGGCCCAGTTTCCGGCCCAGGAGTTCGAAGGCCGGCCCCGCGAAAGGGTTCGAACGGCCGCTCCAGGGCAAAACTAAGTGAGGGGCCACCAAAGAGGGGTCCCCAGCGACCGCAACCCGTACACCGTAGTACAATGGGCCTCTGACGGTAGCGTCCGAGTCCGAGTCTAAAAAACCTCGACCTTGATCTCCCATCGAGGGAGGGCATCGAGCCCACTGACTCCGAGCGAAAGGAGTCGGCGATCGAAAAAGGCAGGAACTCGGATCTGAATGAGGCCGACTCCAGCTAGTCTCAATCGGATCCCCGCGAAGGGCAAGCCGAGGCCTTCACTCGGACACACCCGTTTGCAGCTTAAACGAGCACCACGCATCGAACCATCGAGGAATGACGTGGCCGGCTCACGCGTGCCCCGTCTTATCGTAAAGACGCGCGGGTACGGACGAAACAAAAAGACGAAACGACCCTCGGACGGATCCGCGCATCGAGCGAGGACTCGGGGGCTCGCATTCGCAAACAAGGACCTACTGCGTGGTCTCGGGAAAACCTTTTTTGTCACCCTCGGCACAAGTAAACCACTTGTACCGAGGCTCGGGGGCTACACCCGGCGGGTGCGCTCGCGCGCACCCACCGGTAGGAGTAGTACGAAAAGTACCCTCGGAGAGACAACGACAAGCCTCGACGGCGACCACGACCCCCGGCCGCCGCCCAGGCTCGGGGGCTACTGACGGATACCCAAATCAGGGTATCCTGATCTAGGATACTTAATCCCGCTAACCGTCTCAGCTTAATTGTGTAGGGCCCACAGGAATAGGTGCATGACAACAGAGCGCTCGAGGGGCCCACGGCCGACCCCGAGGGCACATACAAGTTCCGCCTCGCCCGACCCCCAGTCGGGCGGGCCCACGACTTCCGCCCCGCCCGACCCCGAGTCGGGTGGGGTCCACAGACTCCGCCTCGCCCGACCCCAGTCGGGCGGGCCCACAACTCCGCCTCGCCCGACCCCAGTCGGGCGGGCCCACAAGCCGCGCTTCGCCCGACCCCGAGTTGGGAGACTTCGTCGAGAAGATTTTCCTCTGACAAGGAGGACAGGCATTTACGACGAGTAGCTGGGGAGCCTTAACTCTACCCAGCAACTCATATACTTGCAGGCACGCGATGTGACCTGCACAGTGGCACCCGTCCCATCTCGCGGCGCCGCCTGACACCTCGAGTACAGCAGCGGGATGGCTACGACATCATCATCACCCTGAACAGGGACGAAGACCGGACCGGCGACAAGACGGCCGCGACAGTCTGGGTTGACATCTCGACCACCTGCCCGGCGACCGGGCTGACAGGACGCCGCCTGACTAGGGCCACAGTGGCAGCTAGGGTTCAGACTAGTGCGGCGTGTAGCCGCGCTAGCCCACAACTCGAAAGCCCCGTTCCCATTTGTAAACCGGCTCACTCCTTGACTATAAAGGAGAGCTGGGGGGAATCGAAGGATCGGAAAAACAGACACAGACACGAGATAGATACACACGAAGAGGCTTGGAGTCTTTCTCCTCCCTCGTCAACACTTGTAGCTCCCCTCTGCAAGTCGAAACACGAACCACCCACGAACTGGACGTAGGGCATCGATTGCCTGAACCAGTATACATCTCGCCTCTCTCACAAAACCCTCGCCATCATAGAAGATTGTCAGGCGCCGTAGTTACAAATTTACTTGTCGGCCGGTTTCTTAGCACCGACAGGGATGAAGCCGGTGCTATCGTCAAGCACAAGGCTCGCTTGGTGGCACGTGGCTTCGTGCAACAGGAGGGGATCGACTTCGACGATGCTTTTGCCCCTGTGGTGCGGATGGAGTCCATACGGCTCCTCCTTGCACTGGCGGCTCAAGAGGGCTGGTGCGTCCATCACATGGATGTCAAGTCGGCGTTTCTCAACGGCGATATGAAGGAGGAGGTGTACGTGCACCAGCCGTCGGGATTCGCAGTTCCCGGCAAGGAGGGCAAGGTGTTGCGCTTGCGCAAGGCCCTCTACGGCTTGCGGCAGGCACCGAGGGCGTGGAATGCCAAGCTGGATTCCACGCTCAAGGGGATGGGCTTCAAGCAAAGCCCGCACGAGGTGGCCATCTACCGGCGGGGCAACGGCGGAACTGCCCTGCTGGTGGGTGTCTACGTCGACGACTTGGTGATCACCGGCACCAAGGATGCGAAGGTGACGGCGTTCAAGGAAGAAATGAAGGCCACCTTCCAGATGAGTGACTTGGGGCCTCTCTCCTTCTACCTGGGGATCGAGGTGCACCAGGACGACTCCGGGATCACTCTTCGACAGACTGCCTATGCCAAGCGCATTGTTGAGCTGGCTGGGCTCACCGACTGCAACCCAGCTCTCACTCCGATGGAGGAGAGGCTGAAGCTCAGCCGCGACATCACGGCGGAGGAGGTGGACGCAACACAGTACCGGCGTCTTGTGGGGAGCCTTCTCTACCTCGCCCACACACGGCCGGACTTGGCATTCTCCGTCGGTTACGTTAGTTGGTTCATGCAGTGACCGACGACGGAGCACCAGCAGGCCGTGAAGAGGATCATCCGCTATGTTGCGGGGACTCTCGACCACGGTCTCTACTACCCGAGGTGCCCTGGGGGGGCACACTTCGTTGGGTACAGCGATATCGACCATGCCAGCGACATCGACAACAGCAAGAGCACAAGCGGGATCCTCTTCTTCCTCGGCAAGTGCCCTGTTAGCTGGCAGTCAGTCAAACAGTAGGTGGTGGCTAAGTCAAGCTGCGAGGCTGAGTACGTAGCGGCCTCCACCGCCTTGACTCAGGCGCTCTGGCTTGCTCGCCTGCTTGGTGATCTCCTTGGCAGAGATGCTGGAGCAGTAGCACTCAGAATGGACAGCAAGTCTGCTCTGGCTCTGGCAAAGAACCCCATTTTCCACGAACGGAGCAAGCACATCCAGGTGAAATACCATTTCATCCGATACTGCCTGGAGGAAGGAAATATCAAGGCAAGGTACATCAACACCAAGGATCAGCTTGCAGATCTGCTCACCAAGCCCCTTGGGAGGCTCAAGTTCCTTGAGTTCTGCTCCAAGATCGGAATGGTCCAGTCTTCCCACAAGACGACGCACAAGACTTAGGGGGAGAATGATAGGATAGGTCCTTGTGCTGCTGGAGGTTATCCAGGACAGCATCTACTGGTCCTTGTAGAGGACATTCAGTTAGTCCTTGTAGAGGACAACACCTTGGTCCTGGCTCTTTGTAGAGGACATTAAGTTAGTCCTTGTAGTTCAGTTGGTCCTTGTAGAGGACATCTAGGACAGCAGCATCTTAGACTAGCATCTTAGCATATGCTGGCTATCTAGGCTGGCTATAAATATGTATCCCCAACCCCTTGGGTTGGCATGGCATTGTGTGAGAAGTAAACAGAAAATTGCCCCAACTCCTAGTGTCATCCTCTCACTATGAGAGTGAGAGTTCTGCTACTAACATTCTTGGCTGCAAATGATGGAGATGGACCAAAATAAGGTGACGGGATGACCCAAACCTTATATACCGTACACGAGAGCCTGGGGTTCATCGTGGTCCGGGATGGGGGGCTTTCGCGCGTCGAACCGCCGGCACCCCCACAAAGGGCCCTCACCCCCGCCATGTCCGCGAGCGCGGAGCTCGTGGGTATGGCGGAGTACGACTACGACAGCGACGAGGATGACCTCCTCGACTACGACTCCGATGCCGGCAGTCACCATCCTTCGCGCGAGTGCATGGTGGTGGAAGCCGGCGGAGGTAGCCGCCGCAACGTTCACGACGTGGCGGCGCAGCCAGACCCTGCAGCGGTCGCGACGACGGCGGACGCCGGAGCGGCCGCAGAAGCCGCGCCCCTGCTCGTGACACAGGCGCAGCAAGGAACCCCTCCGGCGAGCGCCGACCTCCGGGAGGGCGATGACCTGGAGCGTCTGCTCCAGCGCCAACACGAGCTCGCAGAAGCCGCGCGGCGGCTCAAGGAGGAGCGCGAGCGGCTCGAACACGAGGTGGCACAGCGCCAGGCCCTGCGCGAACGCGTGCGTGCCCATGGGCGCGAAGCCCGGCAGCGGATTCTGGCCGAGGCGGGCAACCTCGTGCCCAGATACACCAGGCCCAGCCAAAATGTCGCCGCGGCTGCGACACTTTTGCGCGCGCTCCCGCAACCGTCCGACGAGGACCAGCGAAGAATCCAGGGGGAGCTCAAGGACCTCCTGGACTTGGCGGCGGTGCAGCAGGCCGAGCGCGAGCAAAGCTCCGCTGCACGGCGGTGGGAATCCAGCGTTTCCTACCGCACGCCAAGCAAGCCACGGCCACAACCCGAAAGTTCCGTCCACCAAACCCCCGAGCAAAGTGGGACTGGGGACGCGCCGCCGGTCCATCAGCGGATCGGCAGGATCCGCGACGCCCGCGACATTCTGCGGGCAAGGCGCCGCGAGCAAGGGCGAGGTCCACGGTGCGAAACCGAGGACTTTGTCTACGCTCCGCGGCGTGGCGGGAGATTTGACCCGGAGGAAGACAAGCCACGGGCTCCGGTCCCGGCTGGCCCACGGGCTTTTGGCCGCGCCATCTTGCGGGCTCCCGTCCCCCAGCGGTTTCGGCCGCCCAGCAATATCACGAAGTACAACGGGGAGACGAATCCCGCGTTGTGGCTGGAGGACTACCGCCTGGCGTGCCAAGCCGGCGGTGCCACCGACGAGCGGTTCATCATCCGCAACCTCCCCCTCTTCTTGGCCGACTCGGCCAGGACGTGGCTCGAGCATCTCCCGGAGGGTTCAATCCAGGATTGGGTTGACCTCCAGGAGGTGTTCATCGGCAACTTCCAGGGCACGTACGCGCGCCCGGGGAACCCGTGGGACCTTCGGAACTGCCGGCAGGGCGCCGACGAGTCCCTGAGGGACTACATCAAGCGATTCTCCAGGCAATGCAACGCGTTGCCCAATCTCGCTGACGCCGAGGTGATCTCCGCGTTCATAGCGGGCACCAGCAACGAAGGGCTCGTTCATGAGCTCGGCCGCAAGAGCCCGCGCTCCATCAAGGAGCTGCTCGACGTGGCCACCAGCTACGCCTCCGGTGAGGATGCGGTCGATGCCCTCCTTCACCGGACTAAAGGCAAGGCAAAGCGGAACGAGAGTTCCGGTGCGGGTCCGTCTGCCCCGCACGACAAGAAGCAAAAGCAGAAGAAGAAGAAGGGCGGCGATCAGCAACGCCGCAACGACGCACTCGTCGCGGCCGTCGAGCGTAAGCAGAAGAAGCCGGCCGTCGACAACGACGGCAAGAACCAGCATTTCGAAAAGATGCTGGAAGCGCCGTGCCCCAACCACGCCTATCCCGTCAAGCACGCCCTCAAGGATTGCGGGCTCATGCTGAAGTTCCTGGGCGCGAAGGCAAAGAGGTCCGACCCCAAGGATTCTGACCCCGGGGATGACGGGAAGGACGACAAGGAGGCGGACGGTGGGTTTCCGAAAACCACCGGCTGCCTCATGATCTTCGGAGGCGAAGGAGCCAGCTCCTCCAAGCGGCGCCAGAAGCTGGAGCGCCGGGAGGTGTACGCCGCCGAGCCGGCGACTCCGGCCTTCCTCAAGTGGTCCGAGGCGGCCATCACCTACGACCGCGGCGACCACCCCGAGCACGTGCCGCGTCCGGGGCGGTACCCACTCGTCGTCGACCCCATCGTCTCCAACAAGCGCCTATCCAAGGTATTGATGGATGGTGGTAGTGGCTTAAATATTTTGTATGCAGAGACCCTCGATGCTATGGGAGTCAGTCGCTCTCGCATCCGACCTTCGGGCGCACCCTTCCATGGGGTCGTGCCCGGAAAGACGGCCATGCCGCTCGGGCAAATCGACTTGCCCGTCACCTTCGGCACGCCGATCAACTACCGCACGGAGGTCCTCACCTTCGACGTGGTGGACTTCCCCGGCGCGTACCACGCGATCCTTGGTCGGCCATGTTACGCGAAGTTCATGGCCGTCCCCAACTACACCTACCTCAAGCTCAAGATGCCGGGGCCGAGAGGTGTCATCACCGTGAGCACGTCCGTTCAACGTGCTTACGAGTGTGAAGTAGAGTGCTGCGAGCTGGCAGCGGCGCTCATCAACAAGCCCGACCTCCCGGAGGTCGCCAGCGTGGAGTCCGAGGAGACGCCGACTCCGAAGAAGGCGTCCGGCTCGTTCGAGCCATCCAAGGACACCAAGAAGGTTCCCCTCGACCCGTCCGACCCCGAGGGGAAGACGGTCATCGTCGGGGCGACCCTTTCTGCCAAATAGGAAAGCGCGCTCGTCGATTTCCTTCGCGCCAACAAGGACATCTTCGCGTGGAAACCCTCGGACATGCCGGGGATTCCAAGGGAAATCGCCGAGCACTCCCTCAACATCAAACCGGGATCGAAACCGGTCAAGCAGAGGTTGCGCCGATTCGACGAGGAAAGGCGCCGAGCCATAGGCGACGAGCTGGCGAAGCTCCTTGCCGCCGGCTTCATCAAAGAAAAATATCACCCCGAGTGGCTCTCCAATCCTGTACTTGTTAAAAAGAAAAATGGGAAATGGAGGATGTGTGTTGACTACACAAGTCTCAATAAGGCATGCCCAAAGGACCCGTTTCCTTTGCCGCGCATCGACCAAATTGTTGACTGGACCGCAGGGTGCGAAACCCTGTGTTTCCTAGACGCCTACTCGGGCTATCACCAGATCCCACTAAAGATCGGTGATCAAGAGGCAACGGCGTTCATCACTCCCTTCGGCTCATATTGTTACGTTACAATGCCGTTTGGGTTAAAGAATGCCGGCGCCACTTACCAACGTTGTATGATCAAATGTTTCGGTGATCTCATCGGACGGATCGTGCAAGCGTACGTGGATGACATCGTAGTCAAATCCATGCGAACCGACGACTTAGTCGCCGATCTCAACGCCGTGTTCCAACGGCTAAGAGAGAATGGCATTAAGCTCAATCCCGAGAAATGCGTTTTCGGGGTCCCAAAAGGAATGCTCCTGGGATATTGCGTTTCACAACGCGGCATCGAAGCCAACCCAGAAAAAATCGAAGCCATCGCGAAGATGGGGCCGATCAAAAACCTGAAAGGCGTACAGAAGCTGACCGGCTGCTTAGCCGCACTCAGTCGATTTATTTCCCGACTCGGGGAAAAGGGGTTGCCACTCTATCGTCTCCTCAAGAAGTCCGACAACTTCGTCTGGACAACCGAGGCGCAAGAGGCTCTTGATCACCTCAAGACCAGACTCTCTAGCGCCCCGATTCTCGCCTCTCCGACCGAGAAGGAGCCTTTGTTGCTCTACATAGCGGCGACAACGCAGGTGGTCAGCACCGCCCTGGTGGTGGAGCGGACGGAGTCGGGCAAGGTGCTCAGGGTACAACGGCCCGTGTACTTCGTCAGCGAGGTCCTCTCCGACTGCAAGACAAGGTGGCAGCAGATCCAGAAGGTGATATACGCGCTGGTCATCACTCGGCGCAAACTCCGCCACTACTTCGACGCCCATCCGGTAACCGTCGTCTCTTCCTTCCCCCTTGCTGAGGTTCTAGGCAATCCGGAGGTGTCGGTCAAAATTTCTAAATGGGCGTTAGAATTAATGGATCAGGGAATAGAATTTACGCACCCATCTGCCGTAAAATCACATACCCTGGTAGATTTCATCGCCGAGTGGACCGAAACTCAGTTACCCATAGTTCCTGTCGAAAAGGAATGTTGGCGGCTGTTTTTTGACGGCTCTCTCACAAAAAGGGGTGCCGGAGGTGGGTGGCTGCTCATAGCCTAAGGACGACGCCGAGTCGTGCCACTGGCTACACTCCATTCTTCATGGTGTATGGAGCCGAGGCAGTGCTACCGACTGACCTGGATTATGGGGCCCCGCGGGTGCAAGCGTTTGACCCGGACCTCAACGAGCGCTACCTCGAGGATGCGCTCGACCAGATCGACGAAGCACGAGAAGCCGCGCTCTTGCATTCCGCCAAGTATCAACAAGCGCTGCGCCGCTACCACGAACGAAAGGTTAAAGGCCGCGCTTTCGAGGTTGGCGACCTCGTTCTTCGCCTTTTGCAGGGCAATCAGGGTCGGCACAAGCTGACTCCGCCGTGGGAGGGACCATACACCGTTGCGGAGGTGCTTCGGCCCGGAACCTACAAGCTCAAGAACGCCGACGGACGCATATTCGCCAACGCGTGGAACATCGACCAGCTACGTCGTTTCTACCCTTAGCTTGTACCTCCTTTTCCTTTTGCATCGTTCAAAGACATGCAAACGAAATAAAAAGAAAGTTCGTCTCTTTCTGTCTTTTTGAAATTCACAACAAGTCCTGACCTGCCGACCGCCGATCCCCGACCCTAACGGCTCGGGGGCTCCACCCGGCGGGTGCGCAAAAAAGGCCATGTAAAATCCAAAATGCCCATGACAAACGAGCGTCAAGGCCAAGAGCGAAAATTGCGCCGATAACGCGTCCGTGGCTAAGGAATTTACATGAAAATCCTAAGTGCAGGTCCGACTCGGACAGAGCTTGAGCGTCGACGATCTCTCGGCCGACCCGACTGGCCGACTCGGGACTCTGACGCCTCGGCGGCTAAGAGCGGCCTGGGTTACCAGTCAGTCGAATGAAAGGTCCAAGGCAATCAAGCGGTCTGAAAGAGGAGGAAGTCACGAAGGGAAATACACTTAAAATTTCGAATAAGTTTCGAGCGAGCACAAATTCAAAGAACGAAGTACTTGTTTCAACTAAAGGCAAGTTTTTTATATTTACATGAGGGCCACTCGGCCCAACTCGACTAACTACTCTATCTCCTACTACTCGTCACTCGGAGGCGACGGCAGAGGGAACGCGAAGGAGGCGAGGAGGCCAGCAATCGTCGCAGCAGCGGGCGCGGTCTTCTTCTTCAGCTCCTCCATCTCTTCATCGGAGAAGCCGGGCACCATGCCCAGCGACAAGCCCTCGAGGTCAAGGGTGTCGCCGTAGTGCGTCTGCTCCATCACCAACGTCCAGAAGACCCCGGCCTCGAAGCTCTCACGACGGAGAGCACCGAAGCGGTTGGAGATGGAAAGCAGGCGCGCCTCCAGGGTGGCGGTCCCGTCCGGCTGTGGCACCTGCAGCTCGTCAACGAGAAGCTCGGCGCCGATCCGCAGCCGCTCCAGCTGGGTGTTCTCGCCCCGCGCCACCTCCAGGTCCGCCTTGAGCGCTGAAAACCAAATAAACAAGAAAATCAAACAAACGAACGACGAGGCGAATGGATCAAGGCAGAGGTACAGCAACCTTACCGTCAACCTCCTTCTCCAACCCGGTAACCCGGGCGGTGAGCTGGGAGACCAATTCGGAGGATGTCCGTCGAAGCACTCGTTCGGAGTCGGCCGCCTCGCGTGCCTTGGCCGCGTCCTCCTCCGCCTTCTCGGCTTTCTTCTCCGCCGCTTCGGCCCTCCTCTCCGCCTCCTCGGCCCTCTTTTCGGCGGCGGTCGCTCTCTCCTCTGCCCCGGCCAGCGCCAGCTTGGCCTGGTCGGCCTCCCGCATGGCCTGTGTGGCCTGCTCCACCAAGGCCTGCCCCTCCTCATCAAGCCGAACTCGTTCGCTCTCTTGGAAGCGAATGCAGTTCGACTTGGCCCGACTCAACTTGGACAGTTCCTGAGACAACGAAGAGGGATAAGCAAAACAAAAACGAAAAAGACTCTGCGAAAGAGTGAGGACGTACGCACCTGAGTCGGGGCCCCCATCGCCTTTATCGCGCGGAGCGTGGTCTCCAGAGCATGAATGGCTTGGCCCTGATTCTGGCTAAGCACGCCCCAGAGTTGCCGCTCCGCCGGCTCGTTGAGGACCCGCTCCTGTCCATCGGGCCCTTGGACGCGCAGGACATCGGCGTCCGTGGGCGCACCCGAGGTCGACTGCGGCAGCGGAGGCGTGGTGGACCTCAGACGAGGCCCCGACGACCCGGACAGCGCGGAGCTGCCCACCTCCGTCGACGCGGCGACCACTGGAGCCGCCTCTGCCAACGTGCTCGCCGCCGGTGCCGCCATGCTCGCTGCCGGTGCCGCCACACTTGCTGCCGGTGCCGCCGTGCTTGCCGCCGGCGGCAAGCGTGCTCGCCGCCGAGCCGAGCGCTGTCCCCAAAACCCCTGAGGACCGGAGCAGCTGCTTTCGTGGCAGGACCTGCAGCGGACCCCTGAAACAAAAGAGAGTTAGCAAACGAAATAAAGAGGTAAAAGAAACGTGATGAACTCAGGTACTAACCGGAATGGCTGACGCTTCGGGGTCGGGCCGGCGGACGACCCAGCCTCATCACGCGCCCTCTTTCCCGAGAGGGCACTCGCCGCCGCAGCCATCGTCCCCGCAGAAGGCGCCACCGTCGCCACCGCGGCGATCGCCTCCGAAGCCGCCGTCACGAGGATGGCGGCGGTCCCCGCCGGCGCGGGCGGGGGAATCACCGTGACTGACGGAACCAAGGATCCCACCGTCGCGGAGATGGCGGGAGCCGTCGCCACCACGGTCGCCACGGTTGGCGAAGCTTCAGAAGCCGCCGCAGACGCCGCCGCCACGGACGACGAAGTCACCACGGCCGACGGGGCCGTGGGGGATGCCACGGTCATCATCATCGCAGCGGGCGGCAGCGCGGTGATTGCGGGGGACGTGGTCGAGGAAGGGACCGCGGTCGAGGCGCTTATCGATGCCGTCGTCGCCGCGGCCACCGCCGAGCTTGTCGCCGCCGACGGCACGGTCACCACGACCGACGTCATCGCGGCGGCCGATGCCATTTGTGACCCCGCCATGGCCGTCGCCACAGGGAGCAATCTCGCGGGGGCGAGCGTGAGAGCCATGGAGGCTGGGAGAGCCGCTGGCCGCGAAGAGCCTGGCGCGCCCCCACTGCCTGAAGCGCCGGCGACGTCGGGACCCGGGGAGCGATCTTCTAGTCGACCCCAGTCGACCTGATCCTTGTCGTCATCGCCGTCGTCATCGCCGCCCTCGTCGCCACCGCCGCCGTCGTCATCGTCGTCGTCCTCGTCCTCGGAGTCGGAGACCACGTCGCCTCGGCGGCGACGCCGTCTCCTCTCCTCCTCCCTCCGCACCCGCTTCGCCTTCTTGGCGTCTTCGCGGTCTTTGCGGGCCTTCTGCCGCTCCGCCTGCTCCCTGTTGCTCGCACGGACGGCGTCGTAGACTTCGGGAAGAGGGGCGGCAGAAGGAAGGAAGGCGACGCCAGTCTAAATCCAAGAAAAAGTGCATAAGCGAAAGATCGGGAAAATCGAAACAATGCCGAATCGGGATCGAAACCAAACCGAAAAACTTACGAATTGTAGGGCCCCCTGCTCCGGAAGCATCGGCGGGTGGCCCGGGATCGGATAGTCAAAACTATCCCAATCCGCCGCCGTCTTCCCCATCGCCTCCGAGAGCCGGGCCTTCAGCTCTCGGACGGTGATCCGCGGCTCCGCGTGGGGATCCACCATGCAGGTCCCCTCCCACGCAAAGTCACGGCCCATTTCCCACATGGGGAGGCGCCGGTCTTGAAGCGGCGCAAGCCTCCTGACGTGGTAGGCGCCGATGACCCCGACGCCCGCGACGCCGCCCCTCTTGAGTCTGTCGATCATACCCAAGAGGTCGGCCAACTTCTTCTTGTCAGGGGCGGCAGGCCCCCAACCCCAGCACTCGGGCGCCTCTTCGATCAGGCGCCCGGTGAACTCCGGGAGCGACGCGAGCGCGGTGTTCTTGAGGTAAAACCACCTCTCGTGCCAACCCTTGTTGGTGTCGGTGACGGGCATGGTGATGTACTCGCGGGCCCGGCCGCTCCGGAGCCGGAAGCTAGCACAGCCGATCGGGACGGCGCGCGGATTCCCTTCCGCGTCCCTCTTGGTCTGGAGTGCGAGGGTGAAGAAGTACTTGAAAAGATGGAAATGGGGGCGAATCTTCAAAAAACCTTCGCACAAGGCGACGAAGGCGGAGATGTGCTGGATGGAGTTGGGGTTGAGGTGCTGCAGCTCCAACTTGTAGTGGTGAAGCAGGCCGCGGAGGAAGGGAAGAGGCGGCATGCCGAAGCCGCGCTCGTGGAAGGAGCGGAAGGAGACAATGTAGCCGTCCGGCGGCGATGGGATCCTCTCCTCCCCGGGAACCAGCCACTCATGCTCCGCGGTGAGGGGCATCAGGAGGCCGCGCGCAACCAGGGCATCGAGGTTCCCCTTGGTGCTGTTGGACCGGCTCCAATCCGCCATGGCGAATGCGGACGAGGGACGCGGAGCGACGGCGAAACGAAGGGAAGTTGGAGAGCAAGCGAGGCGAGGAAGACGAAGCGGTTTGTGCAAGGGCGAGCGGCGGTGGATGCGAAAGGTTGCGAAAACCTGGTAAGGCAAATGAGGTTAGGCTCATCCCTTCTTTATAGTTATCGCGTTCACACGACGCCTCGTTTCTCGCGCCTTCCCTGTTTCGCGATTTAACAGGTGCAGGTGCCTTAAAAATCGCCATCATGGCCCGCTCCACTACCGCACGAAGACAGATCGTGGCCTCGATCCGCGCGGAAGGCGAACCGTCGCGTCTCCACGACGCACGATGACGGCCCAGGCGGGCTTGGAATCCCGGCCGGGCCCACAGGTAATAAAGGCTAGGGGCTGAAAACGCCCCGACGGCCCAGTTTCCGGCCCAGGAGTTCGAAGGCCGGCCCCGCGAAAGGGTTCGAACGGCCGCTCCAGGGCAAAACTAAGTGAGGGGCCACCAAAGAGGGGTCCCCAGCGACCGCAACCCGTACACCGTAGTACAATGGGCCTCTGACGGTAGCGTCCGAGTCCGAGTCTAAAAAACCTCGACCTTGATCACCCATCGAGGGAGGGCATCGAGCCCACTGACTCCGAGCGAAAGGAGTCGGCGATCCGAAAAAGGCAGGAACTCGGATTTTAATGAGGCTGACTCAGCTAGTCTCAATCGAATCCCCGCGAAGGGCAAGCCGAGCCTTCACTCGGACACCCCGTTTGCAGGCTTAAACGAGGCACCACGCATCGAACCCCCACCGAGGGAATGACGTGGCCCGGCTCACGCGTGCCCCGTCTTAGCGTAAAGACGCGCGGGTACGGACGAAACAAAAGACGAACCGGACCTCGGACGGATCCCGCATCGAGCGAGGACTAGGGGGCTGCGATTCGCAAGAACCCATGACCTAAGGCGTGGTGTCGGAAAACTTTTTTGTCACCCTCGGCACAAGTAAACCACTGTACCGGAGGCATCGGGGCT